>CAJPDP010110895.1:0-10772 GCA_905336975.1 Bombina variegata variegata | reverse complement strand
AGTTTAACACTGCAAAGTGTAAAATTGTGCATTTAAGGGAAAACAAATCCAAAAGTTAATTACAGACTCAATGACACTTCACTGACTGTTGAGGAACGGGACTTGGGAATTATTATTTCAGGGGTTTTTTCTACTTTTTTTGCTACATTGACTTCTATCAGGGAATATGTTAACGAGGTTGCAATAATCTAACTTCGACTTTTTGTGTGTACTGGGTTAGCACTTGCAAAAACTTTTTACTTTTAACTTGTAATACAAGCGCTACCCAGCACGCACAAAAATCTTACTTCTAGCAGAGTTAGCACGCGAGTGAGAGTGTTAAATACTGCTCAACTTGTAATCTGGCCCATGGTGGGTTCATTTCAAATTCAGATCGTTTGTGTTAAGGATTGTTAAAAATTATTTAAATAATTGGGGGGCGGAGCTTCTCCATGCTGGGACATGGCCGTAATTTAGAGTAGCTCCGTCATAGTTAGAGAAAGCCTGACATAGTAAGGCACTTATCTGCAACTTATGGCTTGGTGACAGGTTGCTACAGTGACCTCGACAGAGCAGCATCATCTGAACTACCTTGGGCCAACAATTACCTGATCTCTTAGGGCAGACGGGCTGGAAGCTGCACGCCATGACAACACCACTCTCACCTGCCGAACAAATGGAGCAGGACACCAGAATGGAGCTCCGGTCAGGGACCGTGCAGAAGCAAGATGCAACCCCCTCAGTGAGTTTACATACACGGCGTCCTGGCACCTGACAGGTGACGCTTGCAGAACACTCTCTAGAGCAGACACGGCGATACCATACGCCATCTTGGACGTCCCTACATCATATTGGGACTAAATGGTACGCTACCCACACCAGCACAAAACAGCCCCCGCCATACCTTACCTGCCTAGACTTTATAAACAATCTCACCCGGCAAATAATGGTAAATTACTTGCCCAATTGTGAGGGCATTATAGAGAGAACAACGGCATCCCTGCAATAGGGGGGCAGCCTCACTAAACATAAGGCAAGGCCTCATTTGGGTGTGCGAACAGGGGCCTTACTCACCTGGTTTGGCCTGGCTTCTCACATATCAGAGACCTACTAGCAATCACCGGGTCCCCCACACAGCTCCTTCTTCCTAGACCTGACCTCTGATATTCATACCCTCTCAACTACAGCCCTCCAGAACACAGAAAATGGCCTAAGAGATACAGGGGAGCCGGGTATATTAATGCACCGCCTCTCACATACCACAAGGTCGCTTGCAGGTTCTATACCATATATTTGGATCTAAGATGCTGACATTAATAGTAGAAATATATAAACCCATCACTCAGTGAATTTAAAACTGCACTTTACCTGTGGCTGAAATAGACCTCCATAATCTTTATCAAGGGGGAGAGCGAAAACCTTGGGCTAAAAGAGTTTACCTCAGTAGGTTTCTTTAACTGCTGCAACAAAACAGCTCCTCCACGGGACCTCCCAGTACCATCCCCTGCCACTCCTCTGCTGAGCCATGGCAGCGAAGAAAGGGAATAAACAAGAAAAACATAACAAGCCTGCCTCTTTGGCACCCTCGGTCTCGACCTTCTTCCATTCACAAGAACATATAACCGCAGACAGATCACAAATGCCAGAGGAATCAACTACTGACGTTACACCGGACAAGCCCAGAGACTATCAGGATCCCCTGATATCTATTTAATCACAGATTGCCAGCCTTCCTTCAAAAATAGATATAAAATCCCTGAAATCCTTCATTAAAGAAGAAATTAGAGACTTGAAGAAAGGCCTCAACGAGATGGGTTAGAGGATAGACTACCTTGAAGATGGGCAGGAACATCTAAATAATATGGTGAGCTCCAACACTCAGCAATTATCTATTCAAGATTCAATGATCCAAAGTTTACAAGAAAAAATAGAAGACCTAGACAACAGAGGGAGGAGGAACAATCTCAGAATTAGAGGCATTCCCAAAGAGATCCCCCAAGATCACCTCAGAAACTATGTGAAAGAATTATTTCAACATCTAGCCCCAAGGTCTCATTGTCTCCAAAATGAGGACATTGAAAGGGTACACAGAGCCCTCAGGCCACCTGCTAAACAACCTGCACCACCACGTGATGTAATTTTAACGCTACTGAAATACACTATTAAGGAGGAAGTATGGCAGTCATCCAGGTCCAGGCAGAACATTGTTTTCCAGGGCCATACACTACAAATCTTCCAGGACCTCTGCCCTCAAACGATACAACGGCGGACAGAAGTCTGTTTCATCACCAAGACCCTACAAGAGAACAACATAAGGTATCGGAGGGGCTTCCCTTTCAGCCTCATAATCAATCACAATGGTTCTCAAATCATATACAAAACATATAATGATCTGGACATGCTTGCTGCAAAGCCCAACCTTACATTTGAATCTCCTCCTGAAAGAATAATTAACATTCCTCCCCCTCCATCCAAACGAGACAAAGATAACCCAAAAGAACAACATCCCAGTTGGAACAGAGTGTTCTCAAAGAGACGTAAGACTAGCCATGCCTCTCCTTCAACCGACAAAGATCCCAAGGCACCCTAAGGATCCACAGACCCTTCAAGATGATTGGCAACAGTGGTATGATCATACGCTGTTACAGGGACTGTGACTGAGTGGGGTGGTTACCTTGTGCCGCCCAATTATGTTATGAGAGACACTGAGGTCATTTTGATTAACTTTAACTTTAAAGATTTATTAATTTTAAAGAGTTATTAATATCTTGCTTAATGACACTACCAGTCTACAATAAGTTAGCTTAATGATTAGATGGACTTCATATTAAACTGCGACATAGAACGACCATTCTGACCGACTCTTGGTACTCAATTAGGCATCACTTACATATGCATTTCCCACAACAGTACTAATATACGGAATGTCACCCACAGAAGTATTATTACTAGCCTAAAGACGAGCAGATTGTTTAACTCTCAGTGTCAAAGACCCCATAACCCTAAGGACTAACCCACTAAAATTCTGGGCTTCGGCTCGGTGGCTCGCCAAGTCTTTAAACCTAACTATAAGAATTTAAAGAGATATGCCTTCCTTCAATGATAGAACTAGATTAAGATCAGGATTATTATCTGACTACATTCTTCCCCCTCCTTATACACGGTGTACACAAGACACTGTTTATAAGTGCACAACTGTTTTATTGATGTTATTATATGTTTTTTTAAAGGTTTGTTATGTATGCCTTACTTGTTTAATGTTTACAGGTTCCTCACTATTTAAAGATCCCACTATTCATGCAGGTTACTTCACTCATCGGTCAAACCCGTTAGGATACCAGGGCACTGCAGGCACATGTTTACAAACACCCACTACATTAAGTGGGTACACATGGTTACGGTTAAGCCACAAACTCACTGTTAGTGCTACCAATTTAAAAATACACCACATCTACCCCAAAAATTATGGTTGAAGATCCCCTCTCTCATAACTTCAAAGGGCTTAACACCCCTCAAAAAAGGTCCATGGCAATCAGGGATTACAAAAGACAAAAGAGATGTGACATACTCTTCCTCCAGGAGACCCATTTCAAAAGGGGGCGGGAACCCACTCAGGCCCTGAGTAAATTTGGCCTAGTTTTTTTGGCCTCCAACAACACTAAAAGAAACGGCGTTGGGATACTCATTAAGAAAAATATTCCGTTCCATCTGACCAATATCTATAAGGACAAAGGGGGGAGACTTTTAATCATAACTGGCACACTATACAATAAACTCGTAACACTTATCAACATATATGCCCCGAATAATAACCAAACTCCCTATTTTAACTCTACCTATAATACCATTCTGGAAATAACCAGAGGTAGCTTAATCATCGGGGGGCGATCTCAACCTAGCACTAGAACCCGAGCTGGATTGCTCATCAGGAGCCTCCTCGGTCCCACACAAGACTCGGAAAACAATCAAATCCATACTATCTAATTTGGCAGTACACGACATCTGGAGATTACACAACCCTGTAACAAAAGACTACACCTTTTTCTCTCACCCCCACCAGGTTTACACACGAATAGACTACCTTCTAATTGATGTCACCACCTTAGAACTAGTACGTAATACTGCCATATCCCCTCTGACATGGTCAGACCACGCAATGGTTAGCTGCAGCTTGAAGTGGCCTACTTCCCAGAGGTGTGACATGACATGGAAACTAGACGAGACCTTATTAAAAGATCCAATCATATGCACTCAGCTAGTTAAATCTATCTACGAATATTTTACACATAATATCACAGTGGAGGTCGAGCCACACTCAATATGGGAAGCACACAAATGTGTAATTAGAGGGGAGCTTATTGCCATAAAGGCCGCAAAAAACAAACAATGGACTCAACACTTAAAATCTCTACTAGATGACTTGTCTAAAATCCAGGACATACATAAACGGTTTCCGAATAATAGCTCCCTAATAGAAAACATACAACACAAAAGAAACCAACTATCATTGTTTTTGGGTATCGAAGCAAAACGTAAAGCTCTTTTTAAAAAAAAAAGACATACTACGAAGGGGCTAACAAGCAAGGAAAACTCCTAGCAAGGCTTTTGAGGAGAAGGGCCAACAAAAAACTTATTATGTCTATCAATGATGCTGATGGCAACACCTGGGTCTGAGATATCGCTAATAGATTCAGCCTTTATTATGAAAAACTCTACAATTTAGATAGGACAAAAGCCCCGCCTAGTCAAACTGATATAGTCAATTATATCTCCCAGCTACATCTCCCGTCCCTGTCCAAAGAACAGAGAGAGGACCTAGACTCTCCTTTCAATCTCAAAGAATTTAAGGACTCTATGAAATCCCTCCCTTCGGGAAAGGCACCAGGCCCAGACGGTTTTGGTAATGTCTACTATGCCAAGTTTGCGAACGTTCTGGCGCCCTACCTCCTCTCTTATTTCCAAGAAATTGATAAAAATAGACATTTTCACCCCAATGCCCTGCAGGCCCATATAACAGTTATACCCAAGCCTAATAAATCCCCAGACTCTATCCCCAATTACCGCCCCATCTCGTTGTTGAACTCCGATGTCAAGATATATGCCAAGATGCTATCTAACAGACTTAACTTAATTCTACCCTTATTGATCCACCAAGACCAGGTGGGGTTTGTGCCAAATAGAGAGGCCAAAGATAACACTGTGCGCAATCTCCATCTACTCTGGCACACAAAGACCTCATGCACCCCGACCATATGGCTGTCTACCGATGCTGAGAAAGCTTTCGATAGGGTTAATTGGATATTCCTAAAAGAAACGATGAGGGCATTCGGCCTAGGACATACAATGCTACACAGAATATTTACATTATATGATTCCCCAAGTGCCCGGATTTCCCTTAATGGCATTCTTTCTCCCCCGTTCCCCATAACTAATGGAACACGACAGGGCTGTCCCTTATCTCCATTGCTGTTCGTCTGCATGTTAGAAACATTAGCCACCAAGGTTAGAGCCAACCAGATATCTCGGGTATCCTAATTAACCAAGAAGAATATAAATTGTCCCTGTTTGCCGACGACGTCTTATTTACTCTCACAAATCCAGAAAAATTGATCCCCTCCCTACTGAGGGAATTCGACATATTCGGTGGTCTCACTAACTTTCTGATCAACCAGACCAAATAAAGAAATATTAGGTGTCTCTCTGCCCCCTCAATTGGAACAGTGACTTAAAAATAACTGCCCATTTAGATGGTGTAAGAAATCCCTAAAATACCTTGGCATATATTTGGCAGAAGACCTCGACACGATATATGACTTGAATTACGTCCCTATAAAAATAGCCCTATCACGAGAAATGGCTTCCTGGAACGCCAGAAATCTTTCATAGATAGGTAGGATAAACGCCATCAAAATGAACGCCTTCCCTAGACTCCTCTACATACTCCAGACTCTCCCAATCCCCCTCCCACTTAAATACTCTGCCCAGGTCCAAAAACTTTTTAGCTCCTTCATATGGAAGGGCAAACATCCAAGAATCAACAGATCAATTATGATGCACTCAAGGAGCCAGGGGGGCTTGGGGGTACCCAACATAGACACATATAGGACAGCCATTTTCCTCCAGCGGATGCTGGACTGGAAAATCCACAAGGCCCAGAAACGCTGGGTTACAATTGAGGATAATCTAAATCCTAACACGAACCTATCTTCTCTCTGTTGGAGCCCTAACTTTGGCCAATTAGTCAAAGGAATAACTAACCCAATTACTAAAGAAACAGCCCTACAGTGGGAGGCAGCAAATAGATACAACCCATATATATCCTCTATACCATCCCCCATGACCTCTTTGCTCCATAATAATGAATTCTCCATAACAGGCTTAACTATTCCCCAAGGATCAGAAGAAATATCTCATGATATAATTATAAATGATCTGGTGGCAGACGAGCAAGTATGTTCTCAGACTCATTTGCTTGAGAAAGAGCACGTGTGGGTACAGAACTGGTACACTTATAGGAGAACCCATCATTATCTTACTACACACAAACACTACAACAACTTGATTAGACCACTCACTAACCTAGAAAAAATGTTCATCTCCCTGACACCGCTTAAGCATACGCTGACCAAACTGCACTGTCTTTTGAATTCACCCCCTCCAGGTAACCTTCCACAGTGTATAGAGATATGGTAGAGAGAGCTGGGGGTTATTATCCTCCCGCAAACAGCTATTAGTATATTCAATAAAACTAAAACTTTGTCTTTGTCAGCATCAATATTAGAGCTGAATTACAAAATTCTACACAACTGGTATCTCACACCTAGACAAATTCATAAACTACGGTATATCCATCAACCAACAACAAGTGTTGGAGATGCGGCCATGTAGGGAGTGGTGTAGGACACATGTGGTGGTGCTGCAACAGCGTCAATAGGTTTTGGAGAAACATAGTTGCAGAGGCCGAAGTAACTTTCCAGACTACCCTCCCACTAGACCCCTTGATAATGCTACTTAATAAACATCTCAAACTCCCTACCAAAGCCCACAAAATTTTATTTAGGATATTTACCAACAGCGCCAAGTCTCTGATAGCCAAACAATGGAAATCAGACTCATTCCCAAACTTAGATACATGGAGACAGAGAGTCTCAGAAATGATTGAACTCGAAGAATATAGATCCTACCAATGTGGCACAAGGGATTCCTTCATTGCAGCCCAAGCCATATGGGAGCAGTACATTACACAACAACACCCGCATAACGTTAACCCTCTGGCCCCCCCTCAGACACATCAGGTGGCCCCCTGCCAAACGCCTTAGAGAGATCCCTCAGACTCAATCAGATGTGCAATGACCGCCCACTCTAAGCTCATCCTGCATGAATCTTACTTACTCATTATCTTTCAAAGAAATGTATTGTAAAAGTAATGAACAAACCTTTACTTATTTCATTTTTTATACTTATTTTTCTTTTCCTTTCTCTTTAGATAATTTAACTTGTTATCTGTTTATATGTTAAAATTCACACGACAAGTGTAATCAAGAAACGTCTTGTTATGCAAACGATATGTCATGTAACTGTTTTCATTCTTGTAATTTGTTCTGCAAGATTTTGAAATATTTTCCCTCAATAAAAAGAATTTGGAATAAAAATTATTTAAATAATTCTTCTCTATTATTCCAAATGATGAACATGTCATCAATATAGCAAATCCATAAGATTATATGCTGTGTATAATCCATAAGAACATCATTAAATACTATTTCCCTTTCCCAACAGCCCAAATAGATGTTAGCATAAGCATACATTTGATGAGATGCTGTATGAATGATGGGTATTGATAGTATTTATACTATTTATATATCTAATTATTTATAACCACATGACCGCAGTTCTGGAACTTTGAGTTATTGTAGTAATATTATAACAAGACGGTCTGATAAATATGTTTCTCAATTGGATTCTTATTTAATTTAATAGTGTTAATCACTGAAAAAAAATATTTATTGATTTTGACCACATGACTTAGGGTTGTTAATAAATATGATTGAGTGTGATCTAACTTGTCAAACAGAGGATACCACAGACATTTATGTGAACAGTACTATTGGATTCAAATAGCCTTTTTTATTTTTAAAGAAGCTATTTAGATGAGATTTTCTAAGAACAATATGTAATGATGGTGCTTACAATGAGGACAGCACACCCCTTGGAGTCTGTGATTGGCTGGAGGATCACAAGAACTGATAACGTCAGAACTTAACTAAGATGTATTGTACACTTGACAGCGGTTTTGGCACTTTAAGTTACTGCAGTACACTTGTAACAAGGCGGTCTGATAGATATGTTTCTCAAATGGATTTGTTTTGCATTTGATAAAGTTAATCAAAATGGAACTTTTATTTTTGAGATGACTTTGAGAGGGTATATTTTTCTCTGAACTCCTCTCGGACTTGGTGAATACAGGTTACATTATGTATATGTAGCCAATTAGGTCCTTCTTATACATGATTAGGTCCTGCTTATACATGAATAGGTGAATTTTAGGGTGTATGGTAGTACATACCTTTGATTGGTTGATAAGTGTATTTAAACCCTAGGTTAAAAGTAATCTGTTTGCCTTTAAAAAAGCCAGACGGCAAATGCGCATCAGGCATTTTTTCTAATCTGTACAGAACATTTATTTTGGTTTATATTAGTTGTATCTAATTATACTTGTCTGAAGATATTTTTGCAGAATTTGGATGCACAGACCCAAACTGTTTTAATAATTGTGCATACATTTCTGAGAGTATAGATAGTACCTTTGAGGACTGTGTCCTCGCAGTTATATGGGGATCTTTTTTATTTGGTTATGTATACACAATGGGACAACTGTTGCTGATTGCTCTATAACTGCACCTCAGATTTGGTCTTTATGGTATTATTCAAAATTTATATGTTGATTAGGTCCTGTACAGATTACCTATCCATTTACATTTTTAAATGACTTTATAGTGTATATATTATTTTGAATGGAGTTAAATAAAAGGTAAATGTTATGTCAGCCGTTTGAGATCAGTCCAGAATTAGACCCAATAGCTAGAGTGAATGTAATACACACACTAGCACACTGAGTGAAACCCAGGACATGACCCACTCTGAAAGTATTAAGTAAAGTAGTGCAGAATAAACAGAATAAATTACTTACAAAGAGGAGCTGCGTACTTGTCAGGGTACCAGGAATCAGACTGAGACGTGAAATGCAAAAATAATCTCACCTTTATTAATAATAACAACAAATAATAAAGAGACCAAAAGCAAAACAACAAGCCAGGAGTCAAAACCAGAGCTGGTAGTCAGATGACCCAGGCAGGAGCCAAAGCGAGTAGTCAGACGAGCCAGAGTCAGGAACAAAGAGAACAGCAGAACCAGGAACAAGCCAGGGATCAGGAACCAGAAGGGACGTCAGCCAAGCCAGGTAATACACAGGAACTGACAAAGAAGTCTGAGCAAACGCAAGGGCAAAATCATACTGAACAGAGGCCCTTTAAATAATAAGTCAAGACATCATAATTCTGAGACTGCAACCTGTCTCACACTGATGATGTTCACCAGTTTGGCCATAAGAGGGCGCCTAGATGAGTGAGCAGCGTTACAAACTCTGCAGCAGATTCAGTGAGAGAGGGAGTAAAAAGGGAGCCAGCAGCAAATAGCAAAGTAGGGTGAAACCCTGACAGTACCCTCCCCTCAATGACCCCTCCCCCATGGGAGGACAAAGGCTTTTTGGGGAAACGGGCATGGAAGGCAAGGAGGAGGGCGGAAGCATGAACATCAGAGGCGGGAACCCATGAATGCTCCTCTGGACCCTAACCCCTCTAGTGAACCAAACACTGTACGCGGGCCCTGGACATACGAGAGTCAATATTGCTGCTGACCTCATATTCTTCATGGTTGTCAACTGAGATAGGATGGGGATGAGGCAACACAGTGTTAAACTGATTACAAACCAATGGTTTCAAAAGGGAGACATGAAAAACATTGGAGATGCGCATTGCAGGAGGAAGGTCAAGAGCATAGGCAACAAGATTGACCCGTCGGAGTATTCAAAAATGACCAACATAACAGGGAGCTAGTTTATTGGAAAGCACACGAAGGTTCAAGATGTGGGAGGACAGCCAAACACTCTCACCAACCTGGTAGGAAGGCACTGGCAGACACTTACGATCAGCCTGGAATTTTTGGCGCTGCATAGACCGATGAAGGCAATTCTGAATCTGTACCCACGTGGAACGGAGTTGCCGGAGATGCTCCTCCAAAGTCAGAATACACTAGGACATGAATGAATCGGGCAACAAGGATGACAAGGAAGGTTGAAACCCATAATTGGCCATAAACGGGGATAACTGGGAGGAAGCCTTAATAGCACTATTACGAGCGAACTCTGCCCAAGGTAACAGTTCAGACTAATTATTGTGGTGATCTGGGACATAGCAATGGAGGAACTGTTCCAGAGCTTGATTAGACCGTTCCGCATTGGATTAAGGGTGATATGCCAAGGAGAAGGAAAGCTGGATCCCCATTTGAGCACAAAAGGAGCTCCAAAATCTGGAGACAAACTGGCTACCCCAGTCCGACACTATCTCCTTGGGTAACCCATGTAAACTGAAGACCTCCCGGGCAAAAATTGAAGCAAGCTCCTGAGCGGTAGGCAACTTCTTCAAGGGAATGCAATGTGACATTTTAGAAAAACGGTCAACCACCATAAGGATAACAGTATTGCCATTGGAAACAGGGAGCTCGACAATGAAGTC
>CAJPDP010110772.1:464-11612 GCA_905336975.1 Bombina variegata variegata | reverse complement strand
TTAAAGGGATTCTAAACCCAATTTATTATTTAATGATTCAGATAGAGCATGCGATTTTAAGCAACTTTCTATTTTACTCTTATAATCAATTTTTCTTTGTTCTCTTGCTATCTTTATTAAAAAAGCAGGAACGTAAAGCTTAAAACCTGGCCCATTTTTGGTTGAGAACCTGGGTTATGTTTGCTTATTGGTTTGCTAAATGTAGCCACCAATAAGGAAACACTATCCAGGGTGCTAAACCTAAAATGGGCTGGCTCCTAAGCTTTAAATTCCTGCTTTTTAAATAAAGATAGCTAAACAACGAAGAAAATTGATAGGAGTACATAAGAAAGTTGCTTAAAATTGCTGCTCTAGCTGAATCATTAAAGAAAAAAATTGGGTTTAGTGTCCCTTTAATTTACCTGATGCTAAGTCAGGGCTAAAAAAAAAAAACTGCTTATGAATTTTAAATTTGAGCTCCTCATTCTTCTTTATTGTGACCGCGTAAACTTACCATTCATTGTCACAATTATCATTAGCACTTTGTTCCATTTCTGTGCTGGTGCTGAAACGAGAACTACATAGTCACGTCAGTTACCAACCCCTTTGCTTTCACTCTGCTTCCTCTCTGTTCCTTATTTTCTTGATGTAATATAATTACAGTCTGATAAACAGCCACACTGGGGATAATTGATGTTTAGAATGGTAATTACAAGCACTACCTGCCGGAAAACATTGGGCATAGGCAGTCTAACAAAACACAATTCTCAGTTTTTATTTTTTATTTAAAGAAAGAAAAAGACAATTGAAAATCAGCAAAGAACATAACTAGCATCTTTTTTCTCCATTAATAGAAACACAGTGGGGACCAACAAGAACTCTCTGCAGATAATCCACTTTCTAAGCATATGCAAACTTTATTTCAAGTACTGTTTGTGCTGCTCGTTGATTCTGCAGAATGGAGATTGTATGTTACTACTTGTTTTTGAAGTGCCGCTTTTCCAATGTACTTTTGTAGCTCCAGCACTTTTATTTTAAATAATCTCCATAAAGGGACTTTAAATTAATAATTGTAATATACATTTTTCACTTTGCCTGCCTTTACTGTAAAATACCTCTAAAACTGTGTTCTAATTCCTTCTAGAGCACCGGTTTTCAAACCTGTACTCAGGGCTCCTTAACAGAAAAATGGAGGGCTTTCATTATGCTCAAGTTAAGTGAAATTGTATGACCCTGCAACCTTCTGTATATAGAGCTATAAAGCCAATAGTTTGATATAATAACTAAAGTAGACAATTAGCTGAATGGAGCAACAGAGCTGTTGGCTAATACAAGCTCAGATATGGTCATATAACTGGCAGGGGCTGCAGGACAGTGGTATGATCTGATATGGGCCTGTAACTGTCAGGGGCTGCAGGGCAGGCGGCTGATCTGAGATCTGATATGGCAAATAACTGTCAGGGATTCATGAAGGTGGGTTGATCTGCTCATCCTGACAACTTAAAAAAATGCATTTAAATGGTTTAGCAGTGGTGGGGATGGAAACGGATTTTAATAGTTAATTTATGAAAGCCACAACTAAGTGATCTCCTATAAAAACATGATTTTAATTACACTGATACTGTTATTGACAATCACCCCAGTGCAAGTGAGTTTAACAATCAAATAT
The DNA here is from genome assembly GCA_905336975.1 of Bombina variegata variegata. Lineage (NCBI taxonomy): Eukaryota > Metazoa > Chordata > Amphibia > Anura > Bombinatoridae > Bombina > Bombina variegata. The sequence goes on along the minus strand of CAJPDP010110772.1, from coordinate 9,964 downwards.
TTTAAAAATGTATAATAAAACAGCATTTGTAGCTGTATGTGTCCTGAAGTGTTTTCCTGCAGATCCCCATAGCTGTACATAAGATCATGTAGTCATCATATCTACATATTTTTTTATCTCCCTATATATATGTAAATGTGTACCCTGTTGACTGTATGCAGACTCTCCAATAGGGGTGAATAGATGTTTAAGGAATCAATACCATGTATGTTAACAAACCTCTAGAGTTTTTACCAAATGCGAAGCACATAGACTGTTGTGAAATAGCCTTGAGATACTATAAGAGAAGTCCCAAAAGCCTGTCCAAGGACTTATCAAGTTCCTAGAGGTGCCAAATTTGATAGCACCTCTTTTCAGCTCCATAGGGGAAAAAAGGACTTTTTTGAAGAAACAAAAACCCATTTGTGAGATTCAGACAAAAATGTGATATTGTGGTTGTGCTGAAAAGTAGCATTTTTAGCCTGAATAAAAGATGTGATTGAGGTCTATGATAGTAAGTGAGGGATGTAGTTAACAGACAAGGAATGTAAAGGACATGATTTAAATGGGTTGGCTTGGGTAACTCTGCTGATATGAGTCTCCAGGACTAGGTGTAATGGTTGGTTCCTGGTCAGTCCAGGAGAAGAGTGTGGGAATCTGAGGGTGGGATTAAACAACCCGGTGGGTGACGTTTTATTATCTGGGCAAGGTGTGGACTTTACCAGTTACATGTGACGTACAGGAAAGAGAGATACCAGAACAGGGCTCCTGATGATGTATTATATAAGCTTTATCTTATCCTTAATTTTCAAGTTAAATCTTCCTTTTTGTTATGCAGGATTTTGCCTGATGGTAGTTTGGTTGTTAAAAAAAATGTAGGGTCAATACCATGACTGTTCCCAGTAAAGAGTACATTACTACACTCTCTAAATCTCACATCGTTTTGTACATGGAATCTTCTAAAACTCGATTGCAATTTGATATTTTACAAAGCAATGTTCAAGCTTTCTTGTTGCATTTAAAAAGATGAACTTTAAACTATTTTACTTTTGTTGTTGTTATTTTTATAAATGTTTCTTTCTTTTTTTTCTTAATCTTGTGTGGGGTGTCACTGTCCTCCAATAGTGCAGTGAGAGGATGTTTTTTTTGTCAGAAAATGAGTTGCTATCCTACAAATCATGCACTTCCTTTAGAACTTTTTAAGATCTGAAGTTAACCATTAATATTAACAGTATAGCACAGAACTACTTGTGTATTGGTTTAGCGCACCATCGTCTTAGCATTCCCATAGAAGTCTTTTATGTAAGAGATTTAGTGCACCCACACTATCGAACAGGAAAATGTTAGTGCATCCTAGACACTTGAGTGTTAAAAAATAACTTTAGATGTAGGATATATGGGCTATTAATTACACTCGAGCGATGCTCATGCTCAATAGCACTAAAAATATTTATGCTCCACTTGTTATCTAGCCCAATATGTTTAAATGATGTTCAATATATATACGATACTCATATACATGAGTATGAATTCCCTTTTAAGATAATATTCATATTTCTACATTTACAGACAGTCTAAAGATTACTGCACCACTCAGAACACAAATCCTTAGGATTCTTGGCTTATTTCTAAAAGCCCTTTTTATAGTAGATGTCCAGGGGGCGCAATTTGCGCCTTCTCTTAACCAATCAGGAGGCTTTAAATGAATAGAATATCAATTTCCTTTCTGACGTGCAGACCCAGTCCTTTAAGGGTTAATTATGTAATTAACCCATTAATTACCATAACACACCATTTATTACTGTATCATTGCTCCCCAAATTGCCTACATGTTATGGTCTAGAATCCCCTGTAAAATAAAATAAAGTTGGCTCATTTTGATGGTTGCAGTTCTCTAACTTTTTTAACTTTTGTGTGATCTGCAGGAATTGTATAGTTTTTATTTTCATCAAGTAAGATTTATTGAAAATGTATTTCAATCTGTCATGTGTAGGGAAATCTATTCCCTTTACATTGAAGAATAATAAATTGCGTATTTATGAAGTCGTGATGGAAAGGGAGTAGCTGTCACTCACAGACTGAGGCTTTAGCACTATAAGCCGACCCATGATTCCTGATTTAGAAAGTAATAAGTGCTTTTAAAATCACACAGTAGGTAATGAGGAGATTTGTTAAGATTTGTTGCATATAAATGTTAAGGGGAAAACTTGCTGAGATATTAAAGGTATGAGTCAAACTTTCATGATTCAGACAAAGCATACAATTTTAAGAGATTTTTTCAATCTACTTCTTTTATCAGATTTACTTTGTTCTCTTGGTACCCCTTGTTTAAATGTTTATAAGCATACCTAGGTAGGATCAGGAGCAGCAATGCATTATTGGTGGCTAGCCACTGATTGGTGGGTAAAGACATATGTCTCTTCCCATTGGCTCTCCAGATGGGTTCAGCAAGCTCCCAGTAGTGCATTGTTCTCCACTTATGGTGAATTAACACCTTCCCGCCGTTAGGATGTTCCATGCCGTCGTGACTGCCAAATACAAAAGTACCCTTTTTATCCCATATTTATATATACACAGTATATACAATAGTCATTGGTGGTACAGCACTCTCGGTAACCATTAGGAAGAGATTCTTCTGCCCAGGGTGCACTTAACATAAAAGTATATAATTCAAGAAAAGAGAAAGGCACTCACCGGGTCTTAAATTCTAGTTCCTTTTATTTTTGTGACGTTTCGGGTTTCACCCCGTTTTCAAACCAACCATAAACATGCAATGCTTATACGTTGCCATTGGAACCGGATGCTACACGGCAGCTAATAGTGCAATTTAAAAACAATAAAGGCTTTAGAAAACACAATAAGGAGATTAATATATACAACACTAATTCAATATGATATGTACATAAATAAATAAAGGGGAATGCTAGCAACTAATCAAGCCGATAATCCTGGCTGTCAAGAACTTATCATTGGTTCGAACTTAGTCCAATCACAGCAGAATGGAGCCGACACCCTGAGGTAAATAAACACAAACAGCTGTTAGTCAAACCGTATGGATGTTGTTATAGCCGAATATCAGTGCAAGATTGCCTGTAGATATATCCGAGCCAACCACAACATGTAGTCCCAAATGCGCATAAGCAGTGCTGTGTGTGTAAAATAAGAGACCCAGAAAACATTTACCACAGTCACTGTTTAGGCGAACAATTCTTATATACAAAGCTTAAGGCAGAAAACATAGTAATGCACTTGTTGAAATATCACTATTATTTAACACATTGCATGGATACAATTGAACCATAATAAGACTCAAATCATATACTAAGCAAGAATATATACAGCTAGATAAAGCATGTTAAAAAACAATCAGCTGATGTTATTAAATGCTAATATAAAGCAAGTCTATGTATAAAACACATTTAAGAATGCAGGAAGTAACCATTATTAGTAACCATAATTAATAGATCAGAGACTCTCATACATAACAATTAATGGATATAATAAATGGATATAATAAATCACGGACTCTCATAAGTAACAGTGCCAATCCAGGTGAACATTAAGACCTTGCGGTGCCATAGTCCCCAGTTCGAATATCCACCTGGCTTCTCGTTGGAGCAGCATTTTAGAACGATCACCACCTCTAGCTGGTACAGGTATATGATCAATAATTATGTATCTGAGATCTGATACTTTATGATTTGCGTGTGCAAAGTGCCTAGCCACAGGCTGACCTGACGTGCCTTTCTTGATGGCCGTTCTGATGGCACAGCGATGATTTGCCATCCTTGTCCGGAGATCGTCTATGGTCTTTCCAACGTAAAATAATCCACACACACAGTGTAAAAGATATATTATGAATTGTGTGGCACAGGTCACCCTGTGTTTAATCTCATATTTCTTGTTAGAGTATGGATGTCTGAAGGTTTTTCCCGTGGAATGACCCCCACAGGTGGTACAACCTAAACAACGGTAGCACCCTGGTTTAGCTTGAAGCCAAGTGTCTTTTATGTAACACTTTCTTGGATCAGTTTGGATCAATTGATCTCTTAGGGATCTGGCCCTGCAATATCCAATCCTAGGTGGGGTGTATTATGTAAAGGTAGATCTTTATCTGTAGTAATTAGTGACCAATTCTTCCTTATACTATCAACTATATGATGTTTATCTATGTCAAACGTGGTAGTGAACGTTAGTCTCTCATCAGCTGTGTCCTTCTTCCTAGTTTGTAGCAGAGCCTGTTGGGTAGTGCTGAGTATATCCTGTTTGGTCTCTTGGAGATGTGTATATTGATATCCCCTCTGCAGAAACTTTCACTCCATTTCATCTAGTTGTTTGACCATGGTCAATTGTTCTGAGTTGTTTCTCACCGTCCTCTTGAATTGTAAGGTAGGCAGAGCTATTTTTTAGTGCAGGAGGATGACAGCTCCATGCGTGGAGTAGGGAATTCCTATCCGTTTCTTTAGTAAAAAGAGTGGTACATAAACATCCGTTACTCTTGTAGACCCGTAGGTCTAAGAAGTCAACTGTAGTTTTACTGTGTGTCATCTTGAATTTCAGTGAGGTATGGGCCACATTCAAGGTCTCAAACCAACACAGCAGATCTTCTTCTGTTCCCTTCCACAATAGGAACAGATCGTCAATGTATCTTTTGAATAGAATGACATGTTCATTAGTGAATAGAGTGGTGCCAACTGTCTCGAACTCGGCCATGAATAAATTGGCATAAGTGGGTGCCACGTTCTAACCCATGGCCGTTCCAGCTATCTGAAGGAAATATTCCTTTTCAAAGCGGAAATAGTTCATCTTAAGACACATCGTGAGTAATTCGATGATGGCATCTATTGGTGAGCCAACATTTGGGTACCGGGACAATTGTCTTGTAACCGCCTTAATTCCTTCTGCATGTGGTATGACGGTATAAAGGCTTGTTACATCCAGTGTAACAAGCAAGATTTCTTCTCCAATACCAGATAGTTGTTTGAGAGTGCTGATCATCGATCCTGAGTCCAGTAGAAATGTATCCATGTTTCTCACAAGAGGCTGTAATAGATGGTCTAGGTAGGTGGCAATCAGTTGCAGGAGGGACCCTATAGCAGAAACTATAAGTCTACCCGGTGGTGACTCCATGCTCTTATGAATTTTGGGCAACGTATAAATGACTGGTATTCGTGGATGTTCCACAGTCATGTATTGTATAGCATCCGTATCCAAGTAAGCCATGTCATATAAAGTTGCAAGCATACTATCAATTTTCTTTTTGAAAATTTGGGTAGGATCACCCCTTAGTTTCCTGTAAGTATCGCCATCATCCAGTTGTCGTATTATTTCTTTCCAATATTCAGTATAGTCCTGAATGACGATCGCTCCACCCTTGTCAGCCTCTCTCACTATGATCGATGAATCCTCACATAAGCTTTTTAAAGCATTTCTTTCACCATGTGTGAGATTATGTCTGTATTGCCCTCTCTTTTCATGAAGCTTGGTTGAGTCCTGTATGAGAAGTCTGGAGAATGTTTTGATCGTGGGGTTGTAACTATTAGGATCAAAAGATCTTTTCTTTTTGAGTATTTTTTCTGGTTGGCTGTTATGATTTTGGAAGTGTTCCTTTAGTCTGAGTCCTAGTGAACTTTTGTATATCCACAAATAAATCAAATTCATTACATCTTGTAGTGGGTATGAATGATAGTCCCTTTTTAAGGACCTTAAGTTCATCTGAGGACAATATACGCTGACTAAGGTTCACTACTAAGTTCTCATTCGACGACCCCTTCTCGGTGCCCTGGGTGGTCTGTTTAAACCTCCCCCGCCTGGTATGGTTCCTCTTACGTCCTCGTTTTTTGAGCGTGTGACCATCCCGCTTCTGTTGTCAATTTCATTTGCTGTGTTGTTAACCTTTGGGGCATCAGAGTCTGTGCTGTTTCCTGAACTATCCAGGGTCTACATGGGTCTGCGCCTATATCGCTGCCTCCATGGTCTGTTGTTACGGTATTGTGTTCTCTCTGCTGGACTTAACAGCCAGCGATATACACTTTTGTTCCTATAGTCATTGGTTACATCATCCAATTTTCAATTTTTTTAAAGGCAATCAGTTCACCCTCATATTTATCGATGTCCTCCTTCAATTTGCCAATGCAGTTTTTTTCCGTTTCCAGTTCCAATTTATGTAAATTGGTTTCCTCATATTTGTTAACCTCTACTTTATTAATCTCCAGCAATCTGGAGACTTCTTCCACATATATATAATATATATTAATGTAGTGTAGTGAACCCTCCTCACCCACTGACCTCCCTGAACCCCAAACAGCTCTCTAATCAGCCCCCCCTCACTAGGTGCCACCATCTTAGGTACTGGTAGCTTTTTGCCAATAACCACTTTCTATATTGTTTTTTTTTTTAAATTGTTTCATTATTTCTAAAAAAATCTGCAGTATAGGGATCTCCCCCTCCTCCCAACCAGTTGTTCAAATTACCGTCTTTGTCACCTCTTTCCATATTGTAGGGAGCCCATCCCTCCCCTCCCTCACTGAACATTACATTTTCTGTAGGTAGGGAACCTCCTTCCTTCCCTCCCTCCCTCCCCCTTCTGCGATACACCACCCGTCCGCCTCCCTCCTTCACACCAATACCACCCACAGCAGCACAGAAAGTGTCACTGTTTGCATTGGCAATCTACCTTCATATGATAACAGAAACATGATCAGCACTCCCTTACCATAGGAAGGCGGAAGGTTGGAAGTAGTTACTACATCAACAGGGTACGCGGAGCAAAGTACCCTGTAATGTAGTAACTACGTCCAATAGGTAGAAGAGGTTAAAAGGACATGAAACCCCAAAAACTTTCTGGAGCACTATATAGCAGCAGTTTTGAAACAATGTTATTCATTTGCAAGAGCACGAGATGGCAGCACTATTGCCTGCCATGTAGTGCTCCAGATACCTACCTAGATATTTCCATGGAAATTAAAAAATTTGATAAGCAAGTAAATTGGATTTTTTTTTAAAAAATGTATGCTCTGTCTGAATCATAAAAAAAATGTTTGGGTTTCATATTCCTTAAAGGTTACAGTAATGTTCTATTCATGTACATCCTTTGTTCAATCTGCAAGGAAAATACTCATGTGTGACATTAACCTATCGTCATCACAAGACATCCTCAACACTCAGTAACTACATGACTGACATATATATTTGCATGATGGGCATACTTCTAGGATTACAACATCTACAAATGGTGTGTTTTTATTTTTAATTTTTAATATTTAATTGTCACAATTTTTATAGTTAACTATTGCAATCCGTTTCTATCCGCACCACTGCTAACCCAGCTCAATGCATCTTTTAGGTTTTTATGATAGGCAAACTGATCATTCTTTTTCTATTGCTACATGGTCACTTTGCAACTTTTACAAGGATTGTTTTAAACAATTTTTATTTCTATTGTTTGTTAAGACAAGTAAATGGGCTATTGTGTATGTCAAGTTCGGGAGACCGCTCAGTTCCTATTTTAAAAAGAGCTACTTAACACACAAAAAGTCCTTTTCCATATCAAACCAAACGAAAAAGCATTATGATTATTCGAGAAACTTGGCTCCCATTTCGGTAGGTAAGCAAAAAGCATTTTCAAAAGCAAATTGCGATAGATTGTATTCAAGGCCTAAATGTTCAGTTTACTGTGCATTCAAACTTGTTTCTGAGCTTTCATGCACTTTTTTTGTGATTAAGTGCATTTAGCTGTAATCATGTGTTAATATGAATTAAACTGCGTGCATTCAGTACTACTTTTCCCCTTTGGCTCAAAGAAAATATATTGCAGCACTGTTCAGCAGAAAAATTGGTTAAATGTAGATAGAGAACTATGGCTAAAGTACTAATGTCAGTTCCATGATAGATTATTGCGATTGGCACTATCAGAATATAAAAAAATGCCTTATGACTCCGTTTTTTTTTTTTTTTTTTGGGGGGGGGGTTACATCTCTTCTACACCTCAGCCTACCCTACTGAGAACAAGTGTTGGAATAAAACCAGCACAAATGAATTGTTCTGAGGCTCCAAGACACACAGCTATTACCTACACTCTGCTGATTACAAGCCCAGGTGCATGTACCTCCCATGAAAGCTGCATTAAATGAGTTTGTTAGATTGTGCACAGGTCTAGCGCTTTCATTATAACTTATAATTGGTATTAAAAACTCAGCATGCAGTGGGAAGATTGGCTGCCTGCTGCCTCTTGGATTTTAGAACCATTCACACGTTACAATTTCCTTTATTGCTTTATTTATCTTTGTTTATTTTTTTATCTGGCTGTGCCTCTCTCTCTCTCGTATTCCCTCCCACTCATTCACTCCAACTTGCGTACTTGATGATATCTTGCTGGCACTGTTTGGATTGCACCCAAAATACCCTTCCAGTCACAGTAGACCATTTCTCCTGCTCTCTGCATGGCCTCTGAATACTATGGAGATAAGGTGCTAATAACTTGCTGTTCTCTATTCAAGTGAGTGTACTGCTTTGTTTACATTGAATTCACAGCACAGCTTTGTCCATATTTAATAAGCTAACAAAAGGCTGCAATTTCCCTGTAATCGCTCGAAAAGCAAGTAAAATGGTTCAGGAGTTGACTAGGTAATGCTAGCATATGCCAATAAAGACAAGATGTACATTTAGGTATAAATTGGGCCTGCCTTTGCAGGGATTTAGGGAGGAGGTGAACAATAGTGATGTGTTTTTGGCAGATGTTTTGTGTATAAGGAGAAAATTGTATGTGTGGGTGTATTTACTGAGTTAGAGTTTTTGTTTGTAGGATGGCTGGGGTTGCGATTTGAGTATATGTGTTTGTGGTTTTGTAATTTTGATGTAAGTGGGTTAGTTGTGTGTAGTGTAAGGGTGTGTGTGTAGTGTATGTGTGTATGTTAGTGTGGTATGTTTGAGTATTTGGGTATGATGTGTGTGTATGTTGTTGTGTGCATGTAAGTGCAGAGTGAATATGTGTCTATGCCTGGTTGATTTGTGTATGCGGTAGTAGTGTTTGTGTGTGTATGTAGGTGTATGTGGGTGTGGTATTTATGTATGTAGGTGTTGCAGGTGGGTGTGGTATGTATATGAGGGTGTGTGTATGTGAGTGTGGTATGTATATAAGGGTGTGTGTATATGTGTGTGGTATGTATATGAGGGTGTATGTATATGAGCGTGGTATGTATATGAGGAATGTAATTGAGGATGTGTAGGTAAAGTGTATAGGTGTATAAATCCCCACCTATAATCTAGAGAGGTTTTGGAGGTGTTTTGTGGTCAGTATTTATCACAGTCGAATTTTATGTGGCGAGTAGTAAAGGATTGCAGGATGTGACACCACTAAATATAATGGAATTGATCTCACAGCTGAGCCATGATGAGGTATCTCACAACTTGAGGCAGTGATGAGATATCTCTCAACTTATGGCAGTGATGAGAGATCTCACAACTTGTGGCAGTGATGAGGTATCTCACAACTTGTGGCAGTGATGAGGGATCTCACAACT
>CAJPDP010110639.1:0-11551 GCA_905336975.1 Bombina variegata variegata | reverse complement strand
GTGTATATATATATATATATATAAATATATATTGTACCAAAAAAAATCATATATATATAGAAATATTTATTTATGAATAAATAGAACATATTCTTCCATGTGAAGAACATTGGAATGTGAACTATTCATGAACTATTTGAACAAAAACAGCTTACTTTCAACTTGCAAAACAAGCAAAACCCAATGAGCGCAAAAAGCATACTTCTTTCACAATTAAAGCCCGAGCAGGAGCGTTGATTAACGCTCCACTTGTAATCTGTCCCTTAACGTTTTCTAAGACTTAGTTGACAATCACTTTAAGTAATATTTCAGTCTACAATGCACGTTTGTCAATAATTTCTTTTCTTTTCTTTTTTTTATATTCTTTACTTTTCATTGACAACTAGATATTTAAGGCTAAGTCTTTGGACATCGAGCTATAAGTACATAAAAATACATCATCAACGTTCATGCCTTTTTTTTTTCTTTCTGTATTGTGCTATGTTTAATACTGCTTCAATAAACCAGGTGGTTTACCCACTCATCCGGTTCCTGTTTCCTACTGTGTAGACCTTTGTGCATTAATCAACAGAACATAATCTGGGAAAGAGAAGTTCACAGGTTATTGTTCCACAGTGTGCAATTCTATAAACATTATTAAATTGATCCGCAGGATCAAAACACAAGTATCAATGTAAGCTGCTTTTATTCTACGTTATAAGGTACAGTGTCTTCTAGGTCAGCCTGGGCTAATGAATATGAAGGCAAAGGAACAAAGAATATTTTCACAGAATAAATCAACCTTACTTGAAAATACCTGAAAATAGATTATTTTAGATCTGTACAAAGAAGGTATTGCATGTGAGATACAGACACACCATGACCAACATTACAAGCCCACACCACCAATGAAAGAAGTATGTTATGGTAACAACAATTATGCACGATCCATATCTCTTGTGGTATAGTATAGTGTGTACTAAGCAATTCATGTTGAATAAGGTGAATGCATCATTTCCCTCTGATTATAAATGTATTTGGGGGCCTGCTCTAAAATAATTTATTCTAAAAATGTGCAAAAAATCCTGCTCAAGTTGTGAAGTTTTTAATTTAGTTCTTATATATATAGTGCTATACACTTTCACTATTAATTATTTTTTCATGATTCAGCAAAAACATACAGTTTTAAACAACTTTCCTATTTACTTCTATTTTCTGATGTGTTCTCTTGGTATCCTTTGTTGAGAATTATACCTAGGTAGATATGCATTACTGGGAGTTAGCTGCTGATTGGTGGTGGCACATATATTTCTTTTGCAATTTGCTCCACAGGTGTGTTCAGATAACTCACCAGTAGTGCACTGCTTCTCTTTCAACAAGAGACTGAAGCAAATTTGATAATACAGGTAAATTGGAAAATTGTTTAAAATTGTATTCGCTATCTGAATCAGGAAAAAAATAATTTTGTATTTTATTTCCCTTAAACACACATGCACACACAGTCACACACTCCTTTGACCCGTTCCCATTTCCGCCCATTACCATATACATTATGTCCTTAAACTTACCGAAAACCATTATTATTTATTAACCTTTGTTTTACATTTATTAAGCCATAACACATAAATTCATTTATTCATACAGTATTTAATGTACAATAGCAAGTGTTAAGAACTAGTACCAGTAGTAGTAGCAGGTTTCATAATAAATATGGGCAGAGTGATGCTGGCTGCTCGCTGTGATCATAGATGGTTATGTTCTCTGGTTGGGTTCATTAATACATTATTTGGTTTTAGCTTCAAACGGAGACCAGTAACTCTTTAATTTAATATATTTGCTAGTTGAGAGCTTTCTCTGCCTGCACAATTATAAATGGAGTCCATGAAATAAAATCATGACATGTGTATCTAACAATTACACATCACTGGCCAGTTTACAAGTGGCACGCTAATGATAGTGTGGGCCACGATACCCAATATTGCAGGACCGCGCTAACATTAATGCTCAACTTAATATTGCAAGTCCACAGTAAACCACATTTATCAGAGAAGGGTTAGCGCGGTCAACATCACTCTAGCAAAACCTATACTTTCAATGGGGATTGCAATCACGCTCATATTACAAGTTAAAAGTTATAGTTTGTGCTTGAGTGAAAACCGAAACAGCGCTAGAATATTTAGCACGGTGAGACCTGAAGTAAAAAAGATGCACAAAACACATCAAAAACATATTAAACTAAAGTTTTATACTCATACATACACATTTATTACAAAATATAATTTAAATATTAATAAAAAGGAACCCCCTCATATATACTATCCTCCAAACCCGTGTTAACCAATCAGGCAGCCCAGGCAGTGCACACCCACTGAACACATCCATCACAAACAACACACGCTATCGGCAGAGGCGGCCACGGATGACGTCATCAGACCGCAACCATCTGGGCCGACATTGACGCAACCGGTTGTCATGGAGACAACCGTAAACAGCAATAACAAAGCTGTTCAAAAGGAGGATGGAGGAGGCGTGTCAACGCTGTCAGGCTGTCAGATCGAATCATAAACAAAAAACAAAGTGACCACATCTAATGCTCATAAACATCCATAAGGGACATTATAAAAAATCCATAAAGGACATTATAAATAACAATATGTTAAACAGTATTACTCATAGAAGTGCAACAAATAAGGGCTATGATAGTAATGCACTGGGATACCCTCTATACCCACACGGTATCAAGGTAACTCCAGAGTAACCAGAGCCAAAACTCTAGACAGTTCATATCAGGATCACACATCCAAGGAGGGGCAAAAAGCCCACATTTCATATCAGAAAGAATAAAAAACTTTAATTGACGACTCCCAGTGGCCTCTCATTAGGCCCTATAGCAAAAGTCAAAGTCAATATTAGTATTAAGTCCACGGGGGGGTAACTGTGTCCAGATTGAATATCCAGCAAGCTTCCAGCTTCGTAGTAATGCCTGTGCCCTATCATCGCCCCGTCTTGGGCGAGGCACATGATCAAAAAGCATAATTCGCAGGGAGGAGACTGAATGGCCAGCAGCCATAAAGTAGCGAGCAACCGGCTGTTCTGAACATCCCCTGTCCAGAGCCTGATGTATGGCTGTTTTGTGATTGGTGAGTCATTCCCTGAAGGACGTCACCGTCTTGCCAATATCATACAAAGAACATGGACAGATGGCATACACAACAAACTCAGAGGTGCAGGTCAATCTGTGCTTAATTGTGAACCGCTTGTTTGTGTCTGGATGAGGAAAAGTGTTGCCAGTGATTCGACTGTCACAGGTCAAACAGTTTCCACACCGATAGCACCCTGATTTGCCCTTGGGTAGCCACATTTGTTTCTCATAGCAGTGTGTTGGATCGTTCAATACCAGGAGATCCCTCAAGTTGCTCGCTCTCTTATATACTATTCGTGGTGCCGGGGAGTCAAAAAAGGGACGGCTGGTATCCTTAGAAATCACCATCCAATTCTTCTTAATCTGGTTAAGCAAAGACTCTAACCCAGGTGTATAGGTGGTCAGAAAGTTAAAACGATTGGACGCCATATTAGGTTCTTTCCTCGTCGTAAATGACTCTTGTTTCCACTCCATTGCTTTCAGACATTGCTGTTCAATCAAGTACGTTGGGTACCCCCTCTGTAGGAATCTCTGTGACATCTCACTCAGTTGGTTATTTTTACGGGAGTCATCAGTATTGTTGCGGACGACCTGCAGGAGCTGTGAGGAGCTGACCCCATCTTTTTGGAACCTAGGATGAAAGCTCCTGTAGTGTAAGATAGAGTTCTTATGGGTAGCTTTCTGAAACAATGTGGTATACAACTTATACCCACTCTGGATATCAACCTTAAATATTTCTAGATCAAGAAAATGGATTTTATTTGAGTTAGATTCCATTTTAAACCTAATATTAGACTCAAGACCATTCAGAACATTAAAAGAGATGAACAGGCAAAATAAGAGGGCAGAATATATGGCAGATATTATTGAACGATATTGTCATACCCTAGATGACAGGCAGGACCTGTTTTGGGTACTATTTAAGTCTGCCTCTTTCCTTCTACTCGAGAGATGGAGTTATTTTTAGATATTCCGGTCCAGACAGAGCAGGTCAATCTATCCTAGATGACAGGCAGGACCTGTTTTAGGTACTATCTTGGATGGGCACTTGATTCTGGATAATATTGGATCCAGGGATCCTAGAGGCCGGAGCTAAGCTTCTCATTCTGTTTTTTTGGGCAGTTTTTCTTCTCTTGATTTTGTCTTTCGGCAGAAAGAGGGAAGCTTTTTAGGTGACTTGTGAAGTCATTGTCCCAGTACCTATCGCAGCATGAGCATTATTTCATTCACTGTTGGTTCATGGTCCAATAAGGGGAGGGGTCTCCCGTCCTATTTGGGTTCTATGGTACTTAAGCAGAGCTTATTATACCTCTGTGTTTTTTTTTTTTGGGGGGTGAATATAAGGTTCTCTCTACCTTTATTCAGGCATTCTGCGGCATGACTGTCAAGAAGGATATTTTTCCTGTTTCATTCCATTTGAGCAAAATCCGGTTCTTGGGACCGTATCGCTTAGTAAACCTCGTGTCTGATCCTAGGTTCTTACTTTTGGGATCTGGTGTTTAATTGGGCAGTATCCTAATTCCAGATTTTACAGTAGTTCCCTGGTCTTGGTGGTTCTGGTTATCTTACCATCGTCTGCTAAGTACACTTTTAGGGATTTTCACTTGTCTTCTGTGATCCTCAGAGTTGGATCTAGACCTGAGTTCTCAGGTATAAGCACCAGGGTGGATCCCTGGATGCTGATTTGGTCTTACAGACAGGAAGTTTTTCCTTATTCCTTGCAAAGTTAGAGTTTACTTCATCGGGTTATGCCCTCCAGTCCCCCTTCAGGCCATCACTGGCGCTGTGGTGGTGGGTGATGTTTTCAGCCGAGACATAGGCATGGCATTATTTTGAATCTGTCTTATCAGATTTACATGGAATACCGGTTGGGGTAATCGATCTCCAGTGTTCTGTTCAGATCTCCCTGTCCTGAGGGACTTTTCTCTTACAAATACAAATAGAGGCTATTAAGGATGATGAGAGATTTAAGGATTATACTATGCAATTAAAAGATACAACTAAAAGAGTTGATAATGAGGTAGTCTCTAGGAAGCTTGGAAAATACCAGAGAGGCTGTAAAGACTAAGATTTGGATATAGTCTACAATTGGAATACTGGAATACAGCATAATAAAAAGAAAAACTATAGCAAAAAGAACAAGAGTAAGAAAACAGATTCACAAGGGGACATGTCTAAGAAAGAGGATCAAAGAAAATTGACATTCACTAGTGCTGAGGGAAGCTCCTATGCTTATAGCCCTAGGTCATCAACGCTGATAACTGGAAATAGTGAGAGGAGTGATACCCTAGGGGCAAGACCTAAAGATAATGCCAGCAGTCATAAGTCTTTAGCAGACCTAGTGATTACAGCTAACATGTCCAGTAATTAAGAAAAGGTAAAAGATGGGGATCCAATAAGAACAAAGAAAAAAGAAGAAGATCCAAAGGCAAAGTATCCAAGCCAACTGACCAGGGCAGTGAAAGAGAGGAAAGAAAAGAACTATTAAGTGTTGTCAGTTTGTCATCTACAGTGATAACAAAAGCACAGGAGACAGCACTATCAAAGATTTTCTCCCTCAAAAGACATGGACTTATTTAATACTATAATTGATTTTAATAAGTTTGTGAGGAAAGTGACACTCAAGAGACACTTCTCTAATGAGGATTCACAATCCATTGTTGATATTGATTGTATTGTTACTACCATTAGTAGTGAAGATATTGGAAATGCAGACTCACTAAGATTTGATGAATTATGTGATATTAACAGTTTGAGAATCTTGGCAAGTGAGAGTCTAAGATATGATCCAGCAAACTTATGTATTCCAAGTCCTGCACAAATAATGGGGCACACTAGTACCTTTTATCCCATACATGCTAGGGGTGACCTTATTGAAGTATTTCACACAGTGGTAGAAGAGGAATTGACCCAATTATATGAAAATAAAGTTGAAGGGGAGAACAGAAAGAAAAAATAGGATAATTTATCTGTAGGTGAAAGAGTAGCACTAAAGGAAATTAAAGATAATAAAAGCTTGGTAGTATCCAAGTCAGATAACGGGGGTACTATTGTAGTCCAGGACAGGACTGATTATGTAATAGAAGCAGAGAGACAATTGTCTGATAAGAAGACATACTATAAATTAACGTTTAACCCTACGGAACAGTATAAAAGGGAACTTAGAATGCTACTAGATGAAGGTGTATACCGAGGTTTTCTGACACAGACACAAGCGGAATGCTTGATGAATGAGAGTCCATCGGTATCAGTTTTCAAACATCTGCCTAAAATTCACAAATATACATCTAAACCACCGGGGAGACCCATAATATATACTATAGGCACTATAGGAGAGAACCTAGGCAGATGGGTTGATAACTTTATACAGCCCATAGTTAAGAATCTGCCTGGGTATATTAGAGATACGAAACATCTCTTGAGAAATTTGGAAGGATATGTTTGGGATGCAGAATCTAATTTTTGGACAGTAGACGTAGTGTCTTTATATTCTTGCATACCACATAAGGAAGGACTCATTGCCCTAAGTGAAATGCTTCATATCTATACTTATTTTGAGTCTGATTTTATTAAATACATTGTGGAGATTCTGAGATATCTTTTGACCCACAATTACTTCATATTTGAAGGAATTTATTATGTTCAGAACCAGGGAACAGCAATGGGGGAGAAATTTGCCCCCTCGTATGCTAATTTATATCTTGGTTATTTTGAGATTAATAAAATATTTACAGAAAATAATCCTTTTAAAAAAAAATACAGTTTTATACAAGATTTATAGACGATCTTTTAATTATTTGGAAAAGTGATGTTTCAAATATAGATCAGTTTATAGGATTTCTAAATTACAATAACAGTAACTTAGGCTTTACATACTATAGTTCTCAGACGAAGGTTGATTACTTAGATCTGACAATCAAAGGTGATAGGAGTAGAGGACTTCTTAATACTGGGGCCTTTAGGAAAAAAATATCAGGTAACACTATACTTAGGGCAGACTCAAGTCATCCTTATTGTGTGAAGAAAGGGATTCCTAAGGGCCAATTTATGTGCCTGAGGAGAAATTGTAATAGTGATGAAAATTATCAGGTTCAGGCAAATAATTTGAAGAAAAGACGGGGATAGAATGAGAAGGAGTTGGAAAAAACAATGGCAGAAGTCTACTCTATGGATAGGAAGATACTTTTGCAAGACAGACAAAAAGAAAAAAGATTAAAAGAAGCGGACATGCTGACTTTTTCAACTAAGTATAGTAGGCAATATGCCGATATCTGTAATATTATTCAGAAGTTTAGTCCTCTGTTGAGAAATGACCCGAAACTAAAGGATGTCATGGATAGAGGCATTAGATGTGTTTCTAGAAAAGCAGACACTATAGAGAATAATCTGAAGAGGAACTTTTCGATTAGACCAATGGGGAATGACAGGATGTGGTTGAGGAAAAAGAATGGAAATTACAGATGTGGTGGCATACCATGTAAGTCGTGTGGCTATATTAAGAAGAGTAAGACATTTGTCTCCACAGTCACAAGGAACGAATACAGGGTGAACCACCATATAAACTATAATTCCAGATTTGTAGTGTATTAATCACCTGTAAGCTATGTTTTAGCCAGTATACAGGTAAAACAACACATATGCTCAAGGACAGGGTGAGAGAGCATCTCTTATCCCTCAAAGTGATATACCAAGAACACCAGTGTCTAAACATTTTGCCCTACATAGAAGGAGTGAGGTTTTTGATAAACAGGAGTTGGACTATATTAATACTTTATTCTCTTTTCAGGGTATAGACCATATACCTAAACAAAATACAGGTGGTAATAGAGAAGAGCACTAAATAAAAGTGAGGTATATTGGATCTACACCTTGAAAACAGGGAGTCCCTAGGGTATAAATGAAAAGTCTGATGTTAAGCTGTACATAGGGAATTAATAGAGTCCCCTGTAATTTATACTGTTTCAGTGTGTATAACTTTCTAGAATTATTATTATGAATAATCAATTAGAATTTTAGAGCATATTATACAGAGTATAACAAGGTTTATGGGATGTGAAAAGTTGCCTATAATAACACAGTAGTCTATGGGATATTAAATATACTAGATCCATGGTGTACCTTAGTTACAATCCTCATTATAGTACATTTTTGTAAGATACATTGTATATATTATTTTTTTATAATGTGTATATAATACTCATTTTGCTTTGTCTTAAGCCTCTCATTGTATATATAGGGTTGTTATTTAAGATTGTGCGAAGAGTAATATAATGGGCATGAGAGATATACTATAAATGAATCTTGAATAAGCCCTTTTTTATCTATATTTGCTAATTTCTATATTTGAAATATTACAGACTATGAAAATAATGGTCGCATAAATCTTTACATTAAATAATAATTTCTACTTGCCATGTATTAATGCCATAATGTATAATTTGGTATGCACAATACACTCAGACAGTTAGTTTGTATCTATTATTTTAATGGTCTATATTGACAAATGTATTCCTTTAAGCACTCTGCTATGTAAATAGAACTGTTTCTTTAAATTGTATGAGAGCGGTGTGCCTATTAAAGGTTGATGTGTAACAGCTGAGTTTATCCCTGACAAAGTGCCGTTTAGCGGCAGGAAACGCGTCAGATGTTAGCTGTGGTGTAAAGAGTGGTGTGTACCTTTTGTCTTTCACTCAAAATAAAACACTTTGGAACAATTTACTCAGTTCGTCTATAGACTGTTTATTTCCTCATTGGTGGAGTGCTTGTTGTAGTTACGGTGTTGGAGAAAGCCGTGGAGGTCTTTTTCGGTCACGGTTCCTGAGCTGAATCTACACTGTCCGGTGAGGGGGAGTTTGCAAAGATTATCCACTATCCCGCGGAGTGGGGCCAGTCAACAGTGAGTAACCTGGAGCTATTTTCACAGCACACTAAGTTTTTAGATGCTCGACACCTTACTATTGCTGTCTTTATTATCTGCAAATTACTAATGATACATGATATTATACATCAATATATTTGAAGACTGAGGTGTGTGACAGTGTGGAATATCGGCCAATGATATATACGTGATACATTGTGTGTATGTGAACACTCCAGCTGAACGTGTATACTTTAAACACCGCATGTTACTATTGTTATTTTGATACATGGGTGTTAACAGCTGAGGAACTTTGTTTTTTGTTTTGCTTCCTGTGTTGATACCCGCCAAACAGACTGATTATTACGGTAGAGATACCTGTACAAATTATACTAATAAGTAAAACTTTGTCACAAAACCAGTCAGTGATATATTGGCATATATGAAGGGTAATATCACTATGAGTCCCTACCTCACAGGTTGTTAAAGTATGAATATAAATGGACTTTTCTCTTAGCTCTCCCGGGGCGGTTTTGAAGTAGTCACTTTCCTGTCAGTGGGGAGAGCGTGTCCTATGAGGGGGCCGTGGATTCAGGAGTTTCCTCCCAATTATTCTTAAGGTTCCTCAGATGAGCATTCTGTTCTGAGGATTTGGTCTTCTGAGTTTGTCCCAGTTGGGATCTCTCAGTGGGTAGATCTCTTTCTGAGAAAGAGAGTTCCTCCTGCATAGAGGGGAGGGTCTCAAGTTTGGTAGTGGGCGGAGGCCCACTACGGCTCATTGTCAGTGATCCACTCTCTGAGCATGCTTCTTCAGGAATGGATGTTTTCTTACAATCATCCTTTGATCTGGCTATCCAAAGGGTTTTGAATGTTTGTCTCTGAATAGGGAAGCCGATCGAGAATCTCAAGGAGTCCGCAGCTATCCCAGGTTACCTCTTAATGGGTTGTAGTTCAGGGATCCCAGGCAGAGCTAATGGATCCTTAACAGTGCTTTGGGGGTCCAATTTAACCTTTTTTTTTTTTGGCCATATCACACTTTTTTTTGAGGATGGCTCGATCCTAGCAGGAGCAGCTGTCAGTGATACCCGCAAGTTCGTATTCACAGTTTAGTTTTTTTTGTCCCCATGGGGGTTTCCTTGTTGCAGGGATCTGCTTACTCAAGGTCAGATCTTATTCTTCTGATGCTGATCGCGAGAGGTCGCTAGGTCTTAGCCTTTTTTTCTGAGGTTACGGTCCTCTCCTTCAGCGCGTAGCTGGTCCCTCGTCATCTATCATAGGTGTGGAGGGCCCCCCATTGTTGAGAAGAGCAAGATTCGACCTGGCACTCTATCTGACTTACCAGGGGTTTTTCTTTGTTTTCCTCCAGGATGATCTGGAGAAGGGCCTTCCTAGCTTTTCCCTTGTTTGAGCAGTCTTTTTGGGGAAGCCAGCTGTAATAGCCTGATGGTTAGCTTAGCTGCCTAGCAAGCGGAAGGTTTGCAGTTAAATCCAGCTGCAGTTCCTTGCACCTTGCATGTGGGCTCGCAAGCAGCTTTTAAAATACCCTGTTTGGTCTTTTACTCTATAGGCTCATTGAGCTTCCAGGCATTCAGTTCTTTTTGCTAGGGCACTAACTGCGGTCAGGCCGGTGAGTTCTATCTGCTGCTCCTTCTTGGAGTTTAGATTTTATTTTTAGGGGTTTACATGGTTACTTTGGTACCTGTGCAGGAGGTGGTCTTTGAATTTTCTTCAATGATCTATTCCATCTGTAGTTTATTTTCTATGTGCCATAGTCTCTGTGTTGTAATCTGCAATACGTACTCCTTATTGGGGTGTCCTTTATAATGAGGCTGTTTTACGAGATTAGTTAGGTTTTCTTCCTAAGATTGTTATTTTTATATGTCATATTCCTTTTTAAGGGGGAAAACGTTTTTTCCCTTTTCAGGGAATCATGCATTGATGTTTTTTCAGACTACAGAAGAATAATTAGTTTTCTCTGTTCGTATCTGGGAAATGCAAGGGTCTGAAGGCTTGGTCAACTTCCTTATTGTTAGTGGAGGAGTGTCTTTTGCTTGACATAGGAGGCAGCGGGACACTAGCCTCCTCAGAGGTTTGCGGCTCAGTTCAAGAGCAGTGATGTCATATTGGGTCTCTGGCATGAGATCTCTATGGTCCTGATGGTTGGATGGCTGCTTGGGCCTCATAACATTCTTTTTCCTTTTTGCTTTTGTAGAAACAGTCTTTGGGAGAATTGGGTTTTTTGGAGGCTGCGGTGTCCTCTGATTTGGGACGCCTCTCCTTTTTACCCTCCCGCTCAGTGTCCTCTGTAGCTCGGGTATAATTTCCCATAAGTAATGAATGCAGCGGTGGACTCTCCCTGTATTAAGAAGGAAAACATAAATTATGCTTACCCGATAATTTCCTTTCCTTTTGTACAGGGACAGTCCACAGCTCACACCCGTGTTCTCCATTGAGCGGCCCTAAATTTTATTTGTTTTTCTTCTGGCACCTTTTTCACCCTGATATTTCTCCTACTGTTCCTTGTTCCCTCGGCAGAATGACTGGCGGATGAGGGAAGTGGGGGAGGTATTTAA
>CAJPDP010110512.1:0-12230 GCA_905336975.1 Bombina variegata variegata | reverse complement strand
TAGACATTGCGCATGCGTTAGGTGTTAGGTTTTATTTGGCAGCTAGTTTAGGGAGTTACGGGGCTCCAATAGACAGCGTAAGGCTTACTACGGCTGCATTTTGTGGCGAGGTGAAAATGGAGTAAGATTTCTACATTTTCGCCACGTAAGGCCTTGCGCTGGATATTGGATACCGACTTACGACGTGGTCCCATGTTAGCTTATGGGAGTAAAAATTGCGACCGACGGGTGAAATATACGGCCGTAACTTGTATGCTACGCTGTATATTTAATACCAAAATCAAGCAAAATCTGGCGTCGCCGGCTTTTGCGGGCGACGCTGCATATCGGGCCCTAGGTTTTTTATTTTGGGGTGTTGTTTTTTTTAAATGGGTATTAGAATAGGAATAATTTGTATTATTTTGGATAATTTCGTTTCTTATTTTTTGTAATTTTAGTGTTTTTTATTTTTTGCAATGTTAGGTTTTAGTGTAAGGCAGCTTAGATTTTATTCCACAGGTAAGTTTGTATTTATTTTAACTAGGTAGTTAGTAAATAATTATTTACTAACTAGTCTACCTAGTTAAAATAAATACAAACTTACCTGTGAAATAAAAATAAATCCTAAGCTAGCTACAATATGACTATTAGTTATATTGTAGCTAGCTTATGTTTTATTTCACAGGTTTGTATTTAGTTTTAAATAGGTATTATTTAGTTAATAATTGTAACTTTATTTTACCTCTATTTTATTTACGTTAAAGTTAGGGGTGTTAGGGTTAGGGTTACGTTAGGGTTAGGGTTAAGTTAGGGTTAGGTTTAGGGGTTAATAGTTTAATTTAGGTTGTTGCGATGTGGGGAGCTGTCGGTTTAGGGGTTAATAGGTTTATTTAGTGGTAGTGATTTGGGAGGAGAGAGGTTTAGGGGTTAATAACTTTATTTAATGGCAGCAATGTCGAGGAGCGGCGGAATAGGGGTTAATAGATTTATTATAGTGTGGGCAATGTTGGGGTGCAGGGGAATAGGGGTTAATAACTTTAGTATAGTGGCGGCGATATCAGGAGCGGTAGATTAGTGGTTAATAGTTTTATTTCGGTGGTGGCGATATCGGGAGCAGCAGATTAGGGGTTAATAACATTATCTAGGTGTTGGCGATGTCGGGGGCAGAAGATTAGTGGTGTTTTTAGACTCTGGGTTTATGTTAGGGTGTTAGGTTTAAACATAAAAAAAAATTCCCCATAGACATCAATGGGGCTGCGTTAAGGAAGCTTTTCATTCCGCAATCACAAATGTTAGGTTTTTTTCTAACACGCTCTCCCCATTGATGTCTATGGGGAAAGAGTGCACGAGCACGTCAAAACAGCGCTTGGATTTTGTGCAGTATGGAGCTCAATGCAACCATATCGCACACACAAGTCGGCTGTTTGAAAACTTGTAATGGCAGCGCTATAGAGGGTTAAATAACGCAACTTTTGTTGTGTTTGTTAAATTCCCTATAGTGCACATAACTCGTAATCTAGCTCAGCTGTTAGTATATAAGCATATACATATATATATTTACTGTGAACACACAGTTCCCATAGGCCGCAATGTAAAGGCACTTTTCAGTGCTGTTTTTTTTCTAACACCCCACATCCCCTCACTTTAACCCCTTATAACTGCTTCGTTCAGTTATTTAAAAAAAAAAAGAGTAAAGATGCTTGTATATTTTTTTTTTATAAAGGAACAATACACTTTATTTTGGGTCCAATTGGGAGCATATTGTTTTCATTAACCAGAGATCTTAGCTCTGGTTAATAAATTTGAGTGCAAATTGCTACCACAAGCTCACAGTAGCATTAACCAGCCACTTGAAATGGCTGGTTATTTAACGTGTGCCAGTAAATGGGCATGTTTTTCTGTTTACAGGCGCACATTAAAATAGTTCTCCACTTGTTATATAGCCCAAAGTGTAAAAATATTGTGGTCATAAATTGGAAATAATGTAATGATGTATGTAGAAAATGAAAAAGCTCAACTGCATATGTGAAACATAGGGTGCATTATTGTAAAGCTGTTATTAAAAAGAAAATAAGGGGCGGAGTCTGGCCGCACTGGAAGATGGCCATGTTGTAGAAATTCTCTCAATCCCCATGTATGTTCTTATCCCTATAACGGCATAAAATACCCACTATCACTCTCATGTGTGGGGACTTTAACTCTGGGGTACCAACACAGCATATCCTGGCTAATCTCCTGTGGTAAGAAAGTGAACAGTAAAATGACACTAAGGAGCCGTTCACCAAACTACAGAGCAAGATATCGCCATTATCCTGACTATTCTATACACTTACCGGAGCTATAAAAGTGGCCGCACAGGAGTCTGATCACCAATTGCGATCGAGCACTGAAGAGTCTTGAAAGGATCGCAGTGCTAAGGAGAAGACAGGATCAAAAGGCTATCAGCGACGCAACCAAGACCTCTCCACAGGTTAGTGCGCCACATCCGCCATCTTGACTGACACCAAGGCCTGTATACCGTGTAATCTCTGCACTCTACGGCAATCTGGAGTAGAATAGTATAGCACTAAAAGACCAAGTACCAGTCTAATAGCTGTCTGTATACTGAGAGGAAGCCTATAGCCCTTTTTTTGTTTTTTCCCTTACCTCCTCACGGCTGGCAGTGGAGCGGAGGGCTTGGACTGCTGCATCATTACCCACGGCTAAAATAAATTGGAGACAATTTAGTCCCTTTCTGCGCAGAGCTTTTAAAATATAATGCAGTAAACTGTGCCTTATTAAAGCTTTAGAGCTCAGGTCTTCAATAGCAATCTTCCCTAACGGCTTACAGAGGGGTTTTTTTCTTTAGCTAAGTCTAGCTTGCCCAAATAATAAGTGGCATTTTATTTACTTATCTCCTTATAATATAACCGTTACTACCAGGCTTTGCAGATATATATAATAATAACAATAAAATGTCTGTTCATCCTCCTTGGTTAGGGTCACATCTAATCAGAAGATACATATCTCAGAGGCACTATTCTGAGATCTTCTATAACAATTGCTAGTCAGCAAACTTAGATTGAGACTCAGACCTCAGATAAGTCAAATTGCTGTCGAATACCACTCAAACATATGAAAAAGTAGTGGGATGGGGGGGCGGAGCAAGCCGGGCATCTGAGCAGTTGCACATAGATAGAGCTCTGCTCATATAATTCAAATACCTACATACTGGACCGCTCAGAAATGCCTAAAATTTTGCAAAGTAAAAGCTTAACTCATTAGGACACATATTGGGAGATTTGAGGAGGAAGAAAAGAGCAGAAGGGACTCAGAGCTATTCTATAACTTTTGCAGCTCTCACATGGTACGCCAGAGGAGCAGCCATCTTAACAACCAAGTTGAGGGAATCTGCATCTTTAATACTTAATAACAACAAGTATTTTATGAGAAATTGAGCCGTTCGCATTTGTTTCAGCCCTGCAGGACCTACTAGCTGCACATCATGCGAGACTCTGGGAATCGGTGGAGGAGGAACTTTGCTCACCTGCCCAGGACCCATCGGGCACAGATTCCCTCCCAGCTGGGATGCCTATTGAGTTTGAAAGGCTGAGCCCTGTATGTAGCCATGGGACGGTATTAAAAGGTACAATGCAGCCATCACTAACCTTGGAGGATAACGCCTCGGAGCCTTCAGCTATGGTGAGCTACGATCTGCCCTCTTCTTGCGATGCAACATCCGCTCACCTCCATGGGAGGCAATTAGAGCAAACTATGGCTGGTGCACTGAGTACACTGTCTTTTTTACCGGCAGCAGAATCTTACAGCGGATTGCCTATGGGAACTTCTCAGGTATATGGAAATGATTCTTACCATAAGCTTGCAACCAAGTTGCGGAAGGCAGGCGTGGGGTAAGGCTCCCCATTAAGACAGATCGCTCCTGGGACAGGGGAAGTGTAAGGGGAGACCTCCCATGCATAGCTATCTTCATCATGTTTCTTGCCTTTCGTGTAACGGGGAAGACTGCACCATTTCCTTCATCTGCAAAATGTCACCCAGGCCTCACAGACTTTAGGCAATGGCAATAGTTGTTTTGCCCTAATGAAAGACTCAAGAAGTTATCTATGTGGGACATTTGCTGAGGTGTATATAACACCTATATTGTTATTCCCTGATGTTGGCGCTAGCCATTACTGCCTAGGATAGTTTCAGTTACCGCCACTGTCGGGCATTATCGTTGTGTACGTTTCTAATTGATGTTATATGTTATCTCTTGTGGGTATGTTCCATGGTCTTACGTGGTTAACATCATATTACCTAGATAGATTTAAAATTTATTTTACAATTGTCTTCCCTCTACTAGGACTCCCTTCTTCATGTGAAACGCTTAATATCAAACTGAGTATATATGCATAAATGTCTTTTGCATTGTTTAATTTTCCCTTGTTTGAGGGTCCATCCTCTCATTTACATGTTGTGTCTCTCTCTGCAACCTATCTCTGACTGTAGGTGAGTGGTGGGATGGTAGCTATATCGCTTGCGGGCGATACCCATTATTTCTTTACTATCAGAATTTAGCTGGGGACTTCATACTCTAAATGACGAACCTTATACCCCTGTATTGTGGGCGTTGCCAGCGGCCGAGGCTGCGCCTAGCAATTAGTATGTCCTACCTCTAGTAATCAAGTTAACAATCAGTTCCTCTTTATTATTGCATCTGGACACGGACATAATATTTGGCAGTTTGTTCATGTATCTTAACCACCATTGTATTCTGTTGATATGCTATACTCTATTTTAAATATATACTAGCTAAGTTGTCTTGTGTGAGGTAAACAATATGTGTAAACACTAGTGATTGACAGGGATGGGAAAGCTTCTCTAACACAGGGCCGCTCCATTTCTCCCATACAGCTCAGTTTTGTGCTTAAGTTGCCCACAGCCTATCTACACCCACTGGGATATTAATGGAAATTAAATGTAATACTATTCCTATGCACTCCCATGTATATTTTAATGAGACTAGATTATCACCTCTCTAGTTTTTTCCTAGTCCTTTAGGAGACATATATCAGGCTCTGGTTTTAGACATGCTGACCATGTTGATAGTGTGGAAGGAAGCTTTTCTCATGGCCTGTTGACTAGTCTAGTCCTTATTTACCAGCAACTTCTTGTCAGGGGAAATCAGTGAATTTCTCAGCTTAGATTCTTTCAGTTTAGATCACCTCTTGGCTCACATCCTTTGGTTTAGACCACCTTTATAGCTCAATAGACATTAAAAATGTTATTCAGATAGTTTGGGGAGGCTAAGTGGATAGTTGCTTGAAATCACACACCTATTCATATAGTTGTCTTAATTGGTATTTGGACATAGGGCCCATGTCTGGATAGCAGAATATAAAAAATTATAGGTGTGTGGAAAAATCACACCCTATACTCCCTCTATAATGCCCAATTACTAGGTATGCCTTATATTTCGGTGATATTTCTATCTCTATCTGGGAGGTACTTATACTTGACAGTAAAAGATTTAATTGATGAAGTCTGTACAAAGGGATATGATGGCCATTAATGTATGGGAACATATATTTTCCTCTACCTACTACTGATGCTGGCTGGTCCTGCTTGACTACTACTACCTATTAACTTGTTGTCCACTACTTTTTGATTGTATTATGCAAGTTATGTTAGATACGTGGATACAGACCTAGATTATTTTATATCAGATATACTATTAGCTCACTATATAGCTAGTTCACTTTTGGTTTCCTCTGGTTAGCTAATATGTTCATGTGACTGTATATATGATTATATAGCCTGGTGATACTAAAGCCTTTCTCCATAGTATTTGCTGCCTACTACATTAATTTAGTCATCTTCTCTCCAACTCACAGCGAGCCTTCCAGCCCCTAGGCTACATACTCTTTCTATAACAATTAAACTTATCACCATACCCCCCCTCCTTCTATAATAAACCTCCTATTCTAGGTGGGTTAAATGCGTGGCTTATCTCTCCTATGCCACACCCTAAATCCTGTGTATCTATACCCCTATCCCTACAATGTTTTGCCAGACCCGAGAGGGTCTTTCTATGTTTTATTTGGGGTTGAACACTTTAGTCTACTATATAATAGTTTCATTAAATATTGTGTTATCTATAGTTCTAAACAGGAAAAAAAAAAAAAAAAAGAGGTTCTTCATTTGAGGCCCATGTTTGGCCCTGTCAATCCAGTATTTACCTGCCTTACCATATGACAATAGCATCTTTGTGGTCCAAGAGTGGCCGCATAAATCTTATGACAGGTGTAATGCTTGAACAATGTTTCATGTCTGCATTTCATGTGTGATTTACCATTTAACTGTATTGTATACTTGGGCGATTTCTTTTGGTAACCCGCATTGTAACAATCTATTTTCCTTTATAATATGTATTGGCAATTACCAACTGTTTGTTTGAAAAAGAACCTCAATAAAAATATGTTATAAAAAAAAAGTAAAAAAAAAAAAAAGTTGTGGGATGCCTAATAAAAGACAAACAAAAACAGACAAGGGTCCATCATCAAAACCACTAAATCAGTACCTAAGACCGGTTGAGTCACCCCTTGCCTCTAGCAACAAAGATATGGCTAACCGAACACATAATACAACAGCACAGGTTTACAATACTGAACCCCCAACACCACAATATGTTACAAAGAGGATATACAACACCTGTCGTCAAAAGAGGACATTAATAATATACTACAAGAAATGAGCAATCACTTTGGGGACTTATGCAAAGACTTAAGCGCATTAGATTCAAGAGTCTCAAAGGTTGAAAGTAACCAAGAAACTACAACAGCAACCAAGAAACTACAACAGCAACTCTACAACATACTACTACTGAACTCCAGAATCAAGCTGCAATTCCTTCACAAAAGAATAGAAGATCTCGACAACCGTTGTCGGAGAAATAATTTACGAATACGAGGTGCTTCTGAAACTGTATACCCTCCTGCCATAGAAGGATACCTCCAGGCCCTACTTAGGGTATTAAAAAGCAACCAAACATCACCTGATATACTCATTGAATAAGCACATAAAGCCCTCAGACCAAAGCCTCCACCGAAAGCTCCACCTCGAGACATAGTGAAGCTTCTGAATTATAAAGACAGAGAAGAACTACTTCAATGTGCACAATCTATGCACTTATTCCATCACGCGGGAGAAGAGATTCAACTCTTCACGGACTTGTCACCAATAACTCTTTAAAAGAGAAGAGAACTTGCACCTGTCACCTCTACTCTCTGAGCAAACAAGATCCAATACCGTTGGGGCTTCCTGGTATCCATAATAGCTACCAACAACAAAACCGCAATCTACAGACCTGGTATGGACCTGCAAAACTTCTACTCCGATCTATCCATACAGGGTTATTCTTCTCCTGACTCCGGACCTAATTCCACAAATGCCCCAGAATGAGAATAACTGAGCACTTAAGGTACCCCGATCTGTGAAATTGACTCAAAGATATGTTCTATATAGCTTAGAAAAGTGAAATGTAACATGATAACTCTTATAGAAATGGAACATAGAACATATAGCTGATCAGTTATTTAATCTATAGATACCTAAGTTTGTATGTTTTGTTGTTTGAGTTTGTAAGTTCTATTGTTTATCGTCCTACCAAAAGTTATTATCTGGTGGGGTTAATGACTATACTAAAACCTCTCTACAGCAGCACACCATCATAAAATTTCAAACACAACGCATTCTCAAAACAGAGAAACACAAAACTGAGTGTAACCTAAGCCTACTAAACAAAGAACCCAAGAATTCACTCACACATATTCTATAACAATGGTCCCCACAGATGGATTTTTCCATACATATTTATGACTTTCTTATATTCCCCCTTCCCTTTATGCCTTTTTATACGATACAGGGTTATTGATCTTGATGACCCTGTTATATACACTATAATTAATTTGGAACATTTAACATAGGGATACTTCCCCCCATTGAAACTTTTACTAAACTACCTAGTTACCCCTTACACTGTTGAAAAAAATTGCAATTTCTATATATTTTGTATTGTTAATATTATCTTGTCTTAGACTATTGCTGAAGTACAAATGATTATTTTTGTCTCTTTATCTAAGAACTAAAAGATAATTGTATTCATATCTTCTTTTTCTTTTTAACCTACTCTCTGTATCCCTCCCTTTTCTGCAACACCCCCTCTGTTTCTCTCTATCCCTCCTTCCCCTTTTTTTTCTCCTTCCCATCCCCCATCCCAGATCATGTGCTCTAAACACAGCAGGTTTCAGGACCACTCACTAAACTTAACCACTATAAACGCTAAAGGGTTAAACAACCCAGGTAAAAGGTCAATAGCATTTCAAGACTCAAACAAATTAAATAGTCATGTCCTTCTACTTCAGGAGACGCATTACCAAAAAGGTAAGGAACCTAAATGGCACAACTCTCAATACCCTACGGCCTTTTCGCTTCTGGCCCACAAAAGAAATGTGGAGTGGGTATTTTGCTACACAAATCTGTTCCCTTTCAAATGACCCACATTGAAAAAGACCCGGATGGTAGATACCTGCTTTTAGTAGGTTTACTCTAGGGTCATCATGTTACATTGATGTCATTATACGCTCCTAATCAAGCCCAGCACACATTTCTCAAAAAGATAGCTAATCTGGTCCTGGATCATGGTAAAAGAATAGTTTATCTAGCAGGAGATTTCAACCTCTCCTTAGACCCCTTTCTGGATTCTTCCAGAGGTTCAGCTAGTGCTCCTTTATCAACCCTAAAATCAGCCAAATCCACCCTCTCTAAATTAACACTTCATGACATCTGGAGAACTACAAACCCATTTGATAAATATTACACATTCTTCTCTGCTCCACATAACAGTTACTCAAGATTTGATTACATTTTTACAGACTCATCTGGGCTATCAATCACAAATAATTGTGAAATAGGGTCAATAACTTGGTCTGATAATGCACCAGTCACCTGTTCCATACTATGACCCGATATACCAGTCACCACCAAAATATGGAGACTTGATGATTCACTAGTAAATAATGCCCTTATCAATATAGAGATACAAAAAACCCTGACAGAATACTTCAATTTCAATACAACTCCCCCTTCATCGGTTTTAAACGTCTGGGAAGCTCATAAAAGCATGCTACGTGGTGAATTAATCAAACATAAAGCTAGACTTATCAAACAGCATCGTGAAAAACATACTACTCTTTTAAACAAAGTGAGCTCTCTAGAAGTTAGACACAAAACAAACCCAACAGACGATAGCACTAAAACAATGCTTACAAATGCAAGACTAGAGCTTAAACATCATCTAACGGAGGTTTATCAGTAGGAAATAAACCAGGGAAAGCCCTAGCGAAAACTTTACTTAGACAACAGTTGAGAGCATATATACACTCTATTAATGCGACAGATGGACAACAACTTAAAAGCAACACAGATATAGCAAAGGCTTTTCGAACCTATTATAGTACATTTAATAACATTAAAATTACCCAACACAATCAGCACATCAGGACATGACTACCCAAAAAAGAAGGCAAATCGATCATTATTTACAAGGACTAGAGTTACTGACTCTTGATAGAGAGAAGATTG
The DNA here is from genome assembly GCA_905336975.1 of Bombina variegata variegata. Classification (NCBI taxonomy): domain Eukaryota; kingdom Metazoa; phylum Chordata; class Amphibia; order Anura; family Bombinatoridae; genus Bombina; species Bombina variegata. The sequence continues at coordinate 2,630 of CAJPDP010110512.1, read as the reverse complement.
AAGTGTTAGAATCCCCAATAACCAATAAAGAACTATGCCAAGCCATTAAGGATATACCTTCCAGTAAGAGCCCTGACCCAGATGGTTTTACGCTAGGTTATTACAAAAAATTCAATGATGAATTATCCCATGTAATGTTAAATCTGTTTAACAGTTTAAGAGATGACCCTATACTCTCAGGGAGTTTATTAGAAGCCCATATCACGGTCATCCCTAAACCGGGCAAACCGGCTAACAGACCCAAGAATTTTAGACCTATCTCCTTTTTAAACTCTGATATGAAAATTCTAGCTAAAATCCTCGCCAACTGCCTAAATAAATACCTTCCTAGTCTCATTTCATTAGATCAAGTAGGTTTCATCCCTGGTAGAGAGGCTAGGGACAACACCAAAAAAGTAATTCAATTGATAACTCACGCAAAAATTAAGGGGGTCCCCGTGGCTTTGCTGTCGACCGATGCTGAGAAGGCCTTTAACAGGGTAGACTGGCTCTTCCTGCGCTGAACGATGGAGACCATGGGTTTTCCTGAACCCTTCCTGAATATGACATTTGCACTATATTCAAATTCAAATGCGAGGGTTAGGGCTAATGGATTATTGTCGGATCCCTTCTTGATCAATAATGGTACCAGACATGGGTGCCCCCTTTCCCCACTATTGTTTGCCCTATCTATAGAGGTCCTTGTCCAAAAAGTCAGGAGTAATGATAAAATAAAGGGATTATGGATAGGTGATACCGAATATAAATAGGCACTTTATGCGGACGATGTACTGTATACATTGACAAACATAGAGAACTCGCTTCCGGAACTATTACATGAATTAAAGAATTATGGTGTAGTCTCAAATTTTCTTCTCAATTTGAATAAATCAGAGCTCCTAAACTTTAATAGTTTACCACATCACATCCATAACTTACATACTACCTTTAATATCCCAGTAACAAATAAAAAGCTTAAATATTTAGGTATACATCTAACTGCATCATATCAATATCTCTTTCAAAATAACTATATCTTAATCAAAAAATGATATCATTAGAGACCTTTCCTCATGGAAAAGCAAGCCTCTATCTTGGTTAGGTCGAATAGGAGTCATCAAGATGAATATTCTTCCCCGTATACTTTATCTCCTTCAAACGGTAACTATAATACTCCCTTCAGGTTACTTTCTACAGCTTAAAAAAATTATTGAACAATTTATATGGGCAGATATAAGACCAGGAATTCCAAGGAGAACCATGTATCTTCCACGAGATAGAGGAGGACTGGGTGTATCAGGACTAGTATCTTATAGAAAGGCAATACAACTTCAACATATTGAGGAATGGTGTAACAATAATAACCATAAGGCTTGGGTACATCTGGACAGACAAATCTTCAGTCTTAACAACGTAGGTACACTAGCTTGGGTACTCCCTCAAAACAGGCCCAAACTAATAGACAAATATCCTTTGACTGCGGAAGTACTAACTGATTGGGATAGAATAATTTCCAAAAGCACGCAGATATCATCCAGACACTCCCCTTTACTCCCTATCATTGAGAACACTGATCTCCCCTATCACCAATTAGGAGCTCGTATCAAAAAACCCTATTCCCTAAAAAAAAGGCCCCCTGTTAGGCATTATCACAAATGGAGATATAAAAACACAAGCCCAACTTAAGGAAAGTTATAACAAAATCTTCTCTTTTTCGCTCCATTATAATCAGCTCAAACACTTTATCATCCACCATAAGAATAAAAAAGAACTTAACAGAGACCCAACACATTTTGAGAATTTGGTGTCTAATGAATAACCTCCCACAACACTTGATATCCACATTATACAAGATTATACTGATACCAGACACCTCAACACTACCATCTTATGTAAATGCATGGAGCAGGGAGTTGAACGTAGACTCTGATCCTAACATTTGGATTAAAACATTTACTCTGACAAATAAATCTTCAGTCTCAGCCAATATTCAAGAGACACAACTTAAGCTGCTTTGCAGATGGTATCTGACCCCGGTTAGACTCCATAAAATATATCCCTCTGTGAATATAAAGTGTTGTAGAGGCTGTGGGAAGGAAGGCACTTTAATCCACATCTGGTGGACCTGTCCACAGCTGAGAAGCTTCTGGACATCAATTATAGAAACTATGTCAAACATTATAGATGTTGTAATACCCAACACACCTGATACCATTCTACTCCATTCCCTACCCAAGATAAAAGATGAGTCAAAATTGGCTCTTTTAATGGTTATGCTTAATGGAGCTAAAAAATGTATTCCCAGAAAATGGAAGTCTCAAAACATTCCGACCATACTCGAATGGCAAGCTCAAGTTGATGAGTTACTCATTTTAGAAAGATACCATTATTTAAAAACACAAAAACTAGAGACTCATGAAATAATGCTTGCATTTTGGAACAGCACACTGTGATTCGGCAATACTTAATATCCTGAAACTTCTCAAGTGATTACTAGACCTGTGTCAGTTTTTTTTTCCCTGTTTTGTTTGCCATGTGCTGCTGGCAGCCATTTTACTCACCTCTCTTGCTGACTCTGGTGCATACTGTGTGATGCTGCTCATTTCCTGCACTTCCTTTTATGGCCAGACTGGTGTACATCATCCGTGTGA
>CAJPDP010110494.1:0-13753 GCA_905336975.1 Bombina variegata variegata | reverse complement strand
AGTGAAGCCGGCAGAAGTCTTCATCCAAGTGGGCCGAAGTTTTCATCCAAGCGGGCAGAAGTCTTCATCCAGATGGCATCTTCTATCTTCATCCATCCTGCGCAGAGAGGGGCCATCTTCAAGACATCCGGCGCGGAGCATCCTCTTCTTCCGATTGTCGCTGTAGAATGTAAATAAATGATGATAATAATAATAATGATGAAGTTTCCCTTTAAGTGACGTCATCCAAGATCGCGTCCCTTACATTCCGATAGGCTGATTCTATCAGCCAATAGGAATTAAAGGGGGGAAAATCCTATTGGCTGTTGCAATCAGCCAATAGGATTGATCTTTCATCCTATTGGCTGATCCAATCAGCCAATAGGATTGAGCTCACATTCTATTGGCTGATTATTAGCCCTAACCCTTTACGCAAGCTCTTCCGTCACGCTAACCCAGCGTAATATTGTGCACACTAACTTTAGCGTGCCACTTGTAATCTAGCCCTATGTGAGTTTTGTTTTTGACATTACAGTATGTGGTACGCTATGGGCTTCATTTATCAACCTGTCAATATCAATTACCCTGTATATTTCTCATCACAGTTGACTCACTGATCTAGGGGCCGATTTATGAAAATGCGAGCAGACATGATACGATGTAGCATATCATGTCCGCTGAACAACGATAAATGCCGGCAGCATAAGCTGTCAGCATTTATCATTGCACAAGCAGTTCACCAGAACTGCTTGTGCAATGCCGCCCCCTGCAGATTGGCCGCTAGCAGATCGTATAGGATCGTGCAGATGTCTGCAGCCTCAGAGCAGGTGGACCAGTTATGTAGCAGCGGTCTTTAGAAGGCTCGCATGGAAACAGGGGCATCAACCTCTATTCGAAGCTTGATAATTCGGCCCCCAAGTGTCAAAGTTATCATATCGTCTTCCTTTTGGAATTGTATTACTTTTTTGTGCAGATTTTAGCACAAATGTAATATGCTGAACATTGCTATATCTTTGAAATCAGTTGATTTTCTAGCTGTGTGGTGTTTAAATGTTTCAAATTCAAATTTATGATAACTTCAAGTGTAGTTGACACACATCATATTATTTGTCATATAGCTTATTTAATTCAACCTTCTGATAGTATCAATATCTAGTCAGTGAGAGGTGTTGCCAAGAAGCTGTAGATGTAATAATAGAGGTTGTTGTAGCATTGTTTGCAACTACTATTTTATTGAGATGACATAGAAGATTGGAAATATTCCAGGAATACTAAAGCAGTTGGCAGTGCCTGATTTCATGGCAACCGGTTCATTACAAGCTGTGACAAGTGTGGTGATATGTATAAGCCAACCAACTATTTCCAGCTATCTTAACACTGTTTTAGATGCCTTGATAAGTGTTTTTACCCATTATGGGCTAGATTAGATTTTTTTGCACTCCTGATACCATGCTTATTACAAGTTGAAAGTAAAAAGTTTTAACTTGACACGCACAAAAAGCATAAGTTACAATATTGTGACTGTGTTAAATACATATTTACACATATAAATACATAAATACATATGTATATATGTTCGTGCTGGATTTCCAGGTTCATGTCATCAATGCCAGATTGGCCTACCAGGACACCAAGAGATTTTCCGGGGGGCCGCAGCAGCTGCTGTATCACCTCTCTTCTTTTTTCCTATATGCGTTAAGGTGTTTTCTTCTTAGACCATTTACCATTTTAGTATCCCTCCTTTGAAAGGTTTCTGGTATATGCGTTAAGGTGTTTTCTTCTTAGACCATTTACCATTTTAGTATCCCTCCTTTGAAAGGTTTCTGGTGTCCAGTAAATTAAAACTGTAGGACAGTGACACAATATTTTAGGGTTTCTTCTGCAGCAGATCACATGATGAATAATAATTTTCATGGATGACATTTGGTTGTATGATGCCTTTATAATAAAAATATAGCATTTGTTTTTTAGAAATGAATATAATTTAATTCTGAAAAACAATATTGAAGGAAGGAGTATCCCAGTAATCCCCTTGAGAAAAATGGGACTTGTGCATTCTATGGACTCAACAGAAAATAGGGCTGATCTTCAAATTTTTCCAGAGCTTTTTTTTTATTCCCAGTCCGGCCCTACATGTCATGTCAGTCTGCTCTTTGCAGAAAAGTTTGAATATGGAGAAATGCCAGACAGATTGCTAATAGGTAAGCAAATTACTGATACATATTTTGCTGTGTTTTCTGCTGTGTAATGATAGTTGATAGATATCTATACATTATACACACATTCGTCTCTTGTCATTGACTCATGCAAAAAAATGTATTTTGTAATGTATCAGAAATGAATGTAAAGGATGTGAGGACAGTAGCTAATTTATTTAAAAGAAAAATAAAATATTATTATGGTAAAAAAATTGTGACTGTATTTTTTTTTCTAGGAGATGCTGGCTACCCATCTTCGCCATTCTGGTTGACTCCTGTAAAACAAACCTAAGACTGCAGCTGAAATAAATTTTAATGATGCACATACAAGCACACAAGCAGTTATTGAGAGAACTTGGTGTCTTGAAAAGCAGATGTAGATGTCTGGATCATGCTCGTGGAGTCATGCAGTATGGAACATTGAAGCTCACAAGGATCATTCTTGAATGTTGTATGTTGCATAACATTGGAATAAGACAGGCTATAAATTTTGATGACTTACCTGTTCTTGATTAGACCATGATATCGCTGTTGAAGTGTATAAAAGTGGTGTCTTGGCATCTTGAGCTGAGATTATTGCATTATATTTTAGTGGTATGTTCAAAAGTTTTTATTTTCTTCAGAAATTTGCTTTTTGAACATGCAATTAAATTTTTAATGGTTAATTTTTGTTTTGTTATTTTCTAGGATGAAGATTACTGTTGAGTATAGATACTGGGCATGGTTAAGAATTTCTTTAGTTGATGTTTTTGTTCTTTTTTAAAATGTTAAAAAATAATTAAAATAATAAATATGATTAATATGTCTAATTATTTTCAATTAATCTTATTTAAGATTATTATAGTATGATAACACTAAAATATACATTTGTATTTTGATGAATAGTTTCAAGTATCCTACACACTATAGTGCTTAATAAAATAACAAGGATAGTGACAATGATTGGGATATGTGTAATATATTTTATGTGCATATGTACCATGAGGGGTGTAAAATAGAAGAATATATATATATATATATATATATATATATATATATATTTTAAAACTTAAATAGCATAAGATTTATACAATTTTAACTCTTATTCTTAATATCATTCAATTACTAGTGAGTTGTGATTTTCTCAACTCAAGCCCTTAACTGCCACTAAAAGGCCACATTTTTTTCCATGTGGTAATTAGAGCATAGGTGAAATAATTCAATGATCAATGACCATTGTTATTAAGCAGTTCTTAATTAGCGTTTGATTTACATATGTTCTATTTAAGACATAATTAAATAGACATAAAACATACAATTTTTCCTTAATTTAGCCAGATAGAGCATACAATTTTAAACAAATTTACATATTACTCCTATTATTAAATTTGCTTTGATCTCTTATTATTCTTAGTTAAAGTAGCAGCAATGTACTACTGGGATCTAGCTGAACAGATTGGGTAAGCAAATGACAAGAAACATCTGTTCAGCAAACAATCTGCAGATTGCTCCCAGTTGTACATTCTAGAGCCTACCTGGGTATGCTTCTTAAAAAAAAAAGGAAAAAGAGGGAATGGAGCTAATTGATTATATATGTAAAACTAAAAGTAGTTTGCTATTGCATGTTCTATGTGAAACCTGAAAGATTAATTTTGAGTTTACTGACCCTTTAACATCTGGCTTTGTAGTGGACCAGAAAACAACATTTGAGAAACACTACTTTAACATTTTTAAATGTCTTAGGATGATATTGCTATCTATTGCACCTTGAAAATAATTTACAAGACATAAACAAAATAATAATAATTTTTAATATTGTTTTATCATCTTTAATTAAATAATAAACTTTAAATATGAATACATTAACATTCATTTTCATCATGTAAAATTTGAAGAAAAAAAATTCTTCAAAGTCTGTTAGCTTTACAGAAATTTTATTTAAGCTTTTTTCCTTTTTTATGTCTGAGAATTTGTTTTACTTTCTTCTTTCTTAATTTTCTTTTGTGTTCCATATCAGCTTTTTTTTTTAAATAAATAAGGGTAAAATGTATAAAATAATGCTAAAAAATTTATATAGTGAAGATTATTAAAATTCAAAGGAAATTACAATTTAGGAATACCTTCCAATGATGGCCTGGAGGACTGTCAGGACCTGGAGGAATGTGAGATTGTGGAGGACTGTAAAGGCAGGCTGGTAAGTCAGGGTGGGCAGGACTGTCAGGACCTTGAGGCATGTGAGGGTTTGGAGGACTGTACGGGCAGACAGGACGGTCAGGGAGTAGAGTAGTTCCAGGCTCTTGAGGAATGTGAGAGTCTGGAGGACTGCTAGGGTAATAGTGCCTCTGGTGAGTATTACGGCTATGTTGTTGCTGCCATCTTACAGAAAGAGAATGTACCCCAGGCATTGTAGTGTGAGAGGTGGTGGTGAAGATCTGTCACCTCTAGGAGTTACATTTAAAATCGGCCAAAAAGATATATGAGGATCTATCCCCACTTTGTCCTGTTTCTTCTTGTCTACAAAAAATAATAATAATACATTTAATTATTAAATTTATCCCATGACCTTAATCAAAATAAAAATAAACTTTTTCAAAAAGGAAATGCAGTATTTTTTAAAATGATTGATTTATTTAAAAAGTCATGTATGACTTAGGGCCTATAGTAGGCTCATAACAATATATTTATCCCTATGGACCCTGTGAAAAACAATATAAAGGTCCTTTTTATGACGTGAGGCTGGAATCAATTTTATTTCTTGTGCTGATAAAGGGATCGGGCAACCCTGGATTTCTTGCCTTTAGACTCGCCAGAAGACTCGCCAGAAACACGGGCCGTCAAGCTCGTATTAACTGAATGGAGATCATCATGTGAATTCATAAATTTCCATTCTAAGAATTCCAATAAAACTTGAAATTATAAGATGAATTTATTTATTTTTTTCACTTGTTATACTTTGCTGTAAAATATAACTAGTTATGATTGTTAAAACCAGATGATTATTTTGAGGCAACTGATGATTTATGTCTGCGCATATTTACCTCTTGCTATTGGCCTACCACAGCATGGGTTTTTTTAATGTTAGTTGTACATTGCCACTTCCACAGTAAAATTTACAGAGAGAAGTCAATTTTATAAGATAAATATACTGTAATATTATATATATAAATACTTAAAATACTTAAATACTTACCACTGCCTATATAGATTGCTCCTTCAGGGGTGCTGATCCGCACATTTAACAAGGCATCTAACAAGGTGTCAGCAGATGATAAGCTATGGGAGGAAGTTGAACAAGTAAAGGTCCCTGGAGGTAGCAGAGCAGGACTTCAATTCAGGGGCCTCAGAAGGCCAGATGTACCAGGGTTTGAGGTACTGGATCCTATTTAAAAAATGAAATACATGTATCATAAAAAATTACATCTATACAAACAGTATCAGATCATTAGAATTGAATTACAAAAAAAAAACAAAGTTTAAACTCATCTGTTATCATTCCATATCAATAAAATTTAAATTTCAAAGGACAATATAAAGTAATATTTCAAACACTAAAATATGTATCCTATAAGCTTGTTTGCCCTCTAAAGAATATGCTTGTTGAATACCAACCTACAATACAAATTACATTAAAGTAAAAGTCAATCCTAGTGTTTTACAAACGCTAGGATTGACTATTGAAACAAATAAAGGAGCTTTCTACATGAAGTATCTTTTACTTCATGAATAAAAGTCCCCTTTATTTGTTTCAATAGTCAATTTTAGAATACATTTATATTCAATAGTGCAGCACACTACTGGCTCTAATTATCATGATTTTGCATACTTCAAAAACAAATATGATTTAAATTTGATGTGACATTTTAATAAATAAAAAAACACTAACCTTGAAAGTCATCAATGTCTTCTAGTACATAAAGGCTGTCAATAATTTAAGCTCCCAATTTCTCCAATACCATCAATTTGTTGTCCTGATATTCAACAACTACAGGAGCACAACCACCTGTAGCACGGGCAGACATCTTTTCCTTAGCACGTTTAGACTTGACAATCCTTTTAATATCAGAGAACCTTTTTTGGCAATGTTCCACAGATTTAGGATAGGGCCCCTGTGCAAAAACATCAGCGCTCACTTTCTTGTACAGCATCTGCTTTCTAGCTTTGGGTGTCTGCTAGACCTTGTTGGCACTAAGCAGATCAGAATGTTGCAGCATTCTGTTCACCAGCACAACATTATACTGGTGGGAGAACTACACATTTGTCCCACTCTTAGTTTTACCAAACTGCACAACAGATTATGTGCAAGCCATTGTGCATGAAGAATAAAGAAAAGTAAATATAACTTGCTTTAAATCTGGCGCAGAATAGAAAAATGATAATCACATGATACAATTTTGCTAATATTTACACTAACTACTAGTCAAATAAAGTTGATCGCCAAAATAAAAATATTTCAACTTGTCCGCTTAACATAGCACAATAGTTTGCATGACACTAATCAGTGTTTTCTATGGTAAATATAAGGTCTAATGTCCACAGCACCAACTGTCAAAGTATTGACAAGTTGATAAATGGAGCCTAATGTAAGCTTTGTTCTTTCCCTATATTACGGTATGTGACATACTATGGCCCCGATGATAAAAGCATCCTGATGGGGGCAGAGCTAACAGCCAAACTGACCAGACGTGCTTTGCCTGAGCTCTCTGCCACGGAGCACAAAAAGCTGTCTTTTTAGCAGAAATAGGCCATATCTTACAAATAAGCTTGCTGGATAACACTAAAACTGGGTTATTAACCCCTTTATGGGGCTTCTGAGTTTTCTTTGGAGCCCTCTGTGGAACTTTTACAGAAGACCTGGTTGTGGCCCACGGCACACGCATCTACGGCTCCTAACCTACAGTGTCCTCACCGTTCACCAGTGAATAGTGCCTTTCCTGGGCTCCAGAGCTAGGACCCATAGACCTGCAGATACTTGGCAATCGGCTGGTCTTCCACATACCGTCTGAAGCCTGCTCTCACACAGCGCTGCCGCGAGTACACAGCGGGGTGGACGCTGTCTGGCCCTGGACCCTCAACTAAGCCCACTTGCCAAAGGTCACCAGAGTCGGTGACTGAAGAAATCCTCGTACCTGCATTAGTGTAGGAGGTGACACCAGCGGACCGATCGTCTTTTGCAAAGTGGCACGAACGACCGCCATCTTCCTTTTGGCCTCCCGCCATCATCTCGAGACCTGGATTCATGGGGAGCCTTGGAATTCAGCCCTCAGCACTAAATGAAAATGTGGAAGACCGGTAAGACCACACTCCCCCTCAGTGTCTCTAGCCCAACCACCGAAGGTCCCTGTGAGGGGCAGTAAATAGGCCTCAGCTTAACTTATATACACAGCACGCTGCAGCTTCACAACCCAGAGGCCATCCCTGCAACTCATACACACTTCCCTGCACCATTGGGGTGAACTCTCCACTACACCATGAATACCGGACCACTAAAGAAGCCCCATACAGCATAGGGGGCAAGGGGAATCATTAGAAATTGCAGGTGCTATAGAAGAGAGAACAGGGAGATGACAATACACCACGACAATAAGCAAGAAGCAGGATTGACACAAATGGAAAATCTCTCCCATTCTCTGCAATGACATGCCCGCATTAGGCAGAGCTGACACTGTGAATTAAACTACAACTTTGTATAAAGGAGCCTCTTCCCCCTGCCCCTCAGGTTACAGAGGAGTCTGATAAGTCATTAACAGGAAGACCCACAAGAGCCACAAAAGACAATGCCTAGAAGCCACATTTCCTGTGCACTCACAATTTATATACATTTACCACCAATTGGAGTATCCAAGAGCTTCTGATAAGAGCCTCATACACATATTTACTGCTGCGCCAGCTTATCTGTCTCTGGTGTCTAAATCCAGAGTGTAGTGTTGCGTATCTAATTTAACCTGTATATTATTCTGCCTGTCTTTATTATTCCAGTCACAGCTGTTCTTTTATTTGATTATATCCTGATTGTTTATGGCTGGGGTTTCGATATTTATTCAGGTATTCTGAGCCTTTGTGACCGCATCCCTCCTCACCCCTTCCCGCCTAGATTTCCAGGTTGGTCAATGCCACACCCCATTTCCACTTCCTTTGGCCATACCCCCTTTTGACCTGAGGAGGGGGTGTTGGATCCCAGGACACTCGCATGGGTCCTTGGAGCAGTTACTGGGGAGTCGCGTCAAATTGTTCTGTACATCTTGATAGTAGAAAAAGTGTATTTACTATCTCATTTGCTACATTATAGTTTGTGAGCCTCTGCGACCATGCCCCCCCCCCCCTCGCCCCTTCCGACCTGTTCCTCCAGGTTAGTCGCTACCACTTCCCCTTTCCCCTTCCTTTGATCGTATCCCCTTCCACCCTGAGGACTAGTCCCAAAGAGCCGCAATACTGTTTACTTGTATTTAAGCTGTGTAAACTGTCCTTTTCGCACAGGTGGTAGGGTCAAGACCATAGCCAGGATGTAGAGGTACCCAGTAAAAACTACTACTCAGCCCCGCTCTAAAAGGTACTTTAGTAATGTCTGATGTGTAACTGCTTTGCATGATATAACCTCTTTTTCTCTCAGTGTTGGGTATTTTGTGCATATTTACAGAGATACAGTCCCTTATGAGATTGACCCATTTGGGGTTCAGTTGTTATTAAAATGCCTCATTCAGCTAGAAAGAATCCCAAGTCTATTCATAAGTCCAAGAAAACAGTCTATGACCATTTCACACAACCAGTGAAAGAACCAAGCATGGAGCCTCACAGAGACTTAAGCGATCCTGACTCCCAGGATGAAGAGTCCCAATCTAGCACGCACTCTACTTCCTCATCACAACACTTTATCACAGATTCCACGCTACAAAAAATGCTGGCCATGCAGACCCGATCCATAACCCAGGAGATACAATGCAGTTCTGCTGAACTGAAGAAGATCTCTGAAATTGGTGAAAGGGTGGATGCGCTGGAGCACAAACAAGACAACATAGTGGTGGACCAATCTAACCTGCTCTCATATTCAGAAAATCTAGCAGACCAAATCTCAAAATTGGAGTTTAAGCTGGCCGATGTCGAAGACAGGTCTAGGCGCAATAACATAAGATTCAGGGGGATTCCAGATTCGGTGTTGCAAGGGGACCTCCATGAGTGCTTACAGGATCTGTTCAAGGAGTTGGTGGGCTCTCCAACGAATCTAACTAGTGCAATGGAGTGAGATCATAGGGCTCTCCGCTCCAGGATGGGTGCCCAAGATAAGCCACGAGACGTCATAGCTTGCTTCCACAGCTTCCTCTACAAGGACAGATTAATCCAGGCTGCATTTAAGAAGCTTTCCCTCAGCGAGAGATTTAAAGATGTCCAGCTCCTCCTAGACCTCTTGGCCCACACCCTCCAACAACGCTGGCAGTTTCAACCCGTTACTGCCATCTTGCGCAAACCCAGCATTAGATACCGGTGGGGTTACCCCACTAGACTCATCATCACCAAGGATAACCAAACTACTGTGGACTTTCCCTTCTGACATCTTGGGGACTGCTTCATGATCCTTCACCCACACAAGGGTCCCCCAACCCCAAATTACATTCCTCTGCACCAGAATGGTCTGTGAAAGACCAGAGAATAAAACGCCCTAAGATACACCAACCTCAGGATGTTAACAGACCTCAAGGGGATACTCCTTGACTAAGTCGACTGGGACTTAAATTCTTAGTGAGCACCATATGACCTGAGTAGCAACTAGATGCACACTAAAAGTCTACTGCTTCTTTTGAACTGTTTTCTGGCTCGTGCCAGTAATCACCAGGCAGGTATTATCACCAATGTTTACTATTTAATTCGAATTGTAAATGTTTAAGGCTTACTGCTTATTTGTTATAGTTACATGTTCATAATGTATAGAGCGGGGCTGATGTTTTCGGCCAACATTACTTCTGCTCTTTAGCACAGTGTTCTCCCCCCCACTTAGAAGCCCATTCTAGGGCTCTCTCGAGGTGGACTACTTCCACCACAGACACTCTACTAGTGTTTATATTACCCTACTCTCCCTACCCCTACCCCTTACCCCCTCCCTTTTCACCCCACTACTATTAGATAGGTAATACCCACAATTAGACCAGCATCACACTCCGATAACGGTGCATGCCTCATGTAATGTCACCCATAATGTCAGAGGTCTTAACTCCCGTCACAAGCGCAGCTTATTAACCCGGTCACTGAAACATCACAATCCAGATATTGTTTTCTTACAGGAAACACACTGGCTAGCGAACAAGCCCCTTAGATTCGCCTCCAAATTCTACACTCAAGTCGAATATGCCCCCTTTACTAAGAAAGCGAGGGGAGTGGCGATTCTGCTCCACAAGCGCCTTGCCTATGAATTAATCCAGGTAATCAAAGATCCCCAAGCAAGATATATCATCCTGATCTGCAAACTGAATCACATAGTCTACACCCTGGCCTCTGTTTATCTACCTAATACACATCAACCAAAATGCCTTAAGCATCTCTTACACACCCTTGATCAGGTTAAACAAGGTAGAGTCCTCCTTGCTGGAGACTTTAATATGGTCTGGGACCATAGAGTGGATAGGAAGATCACTGGAGCAAATAACGCACACTCAAATGCTGAACTATTAGCTAACAGGTTCCNNATACTACGACATCTGGAGGGCCATTCCCCCACAGGATAGGGACAACACACACTTTTCGCACCCGCACAAACTATACTCCAGAATTGACTACCTATTCTCCGCAGCTGACTCACTCAACCTAGTTACACGATCCTGGATCCCTCTATGTCCCTGGTCTGATCACGACCCAGTGTTGGCCGATATACATTCTTCAAACACCTCACACACTAGGGCCCAATGGCGTATGCCCCACCAAATTCTAGGAGATATTCCGTTTAGAGAGGAACTTCGTAGAGATATTGCACACTTTATACAAATAAACGATAACACACTGGTCCATGACGACACCTTATGGGGGGCTGCGAAAGCTACTATTAGGGGACTCATGATTACTAAATAGGCACACCTTAAGAAACAAGCTGGACTAACTCTATCACAAGCCCACCTCAAGCTCCGAACCTTAGAAACCAAAAACAGAAGCACTCCCTCCCCGGCTCTAACCCACCAAATCACAGCCATCAAGAATCACAACTCCCATATAGAGTTGCGTAGAACTCAACTGAATCTAACTAAACTAAAGCAGTTATTCTACTATAAAAGTAATAAAGTGGACACCCTACTGGCAAACAAAATTAGGAATAGGTCAGGTATCTCACGGATACATAGTATACGCTCTGCATACTCCCTCCTTAAAATCCTGTCACAAATTGGAGACGCATTTGCCAAATATTATTCAAAATTTCATGATATAAATAGTTCAGAGAAACCTCAAGTAACCCCCTTAGATAGTCTGCGCCTTTATCTGGACTCTCTAAAACTCCCCACACTTATCACCGAGCAGCGCGACTTCTTAAGCTCACCCTTCACACTCACGGAAATCCAGAGGGTCATCAAAAACTCTAAGTCTTTCAAGTCTCCGGGCCTGAATGGTTTCCTGGTTCACTTTTACAAAATCTTTAATAAGGAACTCTCCCCCCTACTGCTTCAACTTTATAATCTCGCCAGAGAAGATGGCTCTTTTAAAAAGGAATTCCTAGAAGCAACCATTGTTACTATTTTAAAACCAAACAAGGATCCCTTCTTGTGTACTAGTTATAGACCAATATCCCTTATAAACTCTGACATAAAGTTTTACTCTAAGCTATTAGCCAATCGGGTTGCAGGTCTTTTACCATCCCTCATCAACTCTGACCAAGTAGGGTTTATCCCGCAGCAAGAGGGTCCAGATAATACTAGGAGGCTGCTTAATATTATTAGTCTCCCCTCCAAACTCAACAGGCCCCTATCGGTTATTTCCCTGCATGCCAAGAAGGCCTTCGATCGAGTAAGGTGGCAATACTTGTGGGAGGTACTCAAGAGTTTCAGGTTCCCCAAAGAAATGATAATAGCGGTCAAAGCACTCTACTCTAACCCCACAGCCTCGGTATGTGGATTTGGTTTTCACTCCTCTCCGTTTCCTGTCGCTAACGGTACTAGGCAGGGCTGCCCGCTATCTCCCCTGCTGTTCGCGTTAGCCATAGATTCCTTGGCAGAACAAATTAGAACAGACCCCCAAATAAAGGGAGTTACCTTGTTTGGCACGGTACACAAGATCGCTTTATTTGCGGACGATGTTACTCTTTTTACATCAGACCCTGCATATTCTATTCCCAGACTCATGGATATCTTGGCCTCTTTTGGAGCCCCCTCTTTTTATAAGCTAAAAACAGAAATATATATGCAGGATATTCCCTGTGACCAACTGGCCTCCCTAAAATCCAGATTTGATTTCACCTGGACAGAGAAATCTGTCTTACATCTGGGGATTAAGTTCTCCGGCAGCTTCCCCCAGATAATCAGAGATAATTACATACCCCTTTTGTCAGTGCTCCGCTCCCTCAAGCGTGATTGGAATTTAACTCACGTCTCCTGGTTGGGTAGGATGGATGCAATAAAAATGTCTTTCCTGCCCAGACTTACCTACCTATTTCGATGCCTCCCTATCAAGATCCCTAGACACTTACTTCTACAGTTTCAAAGCGAAATAACAAAATATATATGGCAAGGTAAACCCCCAGAGTTGCGCACAAACTACTTCAACTATGATGGTGTGATGCTCACCCATATTGCACTATGGGGAGTCAAACTCTCCCACTACAAATGGAGATCAATTGAGCAGGCTTCCCTGCCCCACAGTGTCCATCTCCACGATCTAATATGGACCCCACCCCATTGTCATAGAGGATTGAATTTGATTAATCCTATTGTTACCAAATGACTAGACATGTGGGACAAGCTTCAACATAACACCATATAGCCCCGCACCCCTCTCCCATAACTTCTATGCCCGGTCTCCTTTCGGGCTTACAGGACACTCACCCAAATAGGTGGGCTCAACTTGGAGTCAACCAGGTATCAGACCTCTGGTCCTCTTCTCCCCAGGGCTCCTTTAAAACTCTCACTCAGCTTGCCCCTGGACCCTCAACCCACCCATCCTTGCCTTTCAAATACCATAGAATTAGAAGCTTTCTACTAAGTTGGGGTTTTAAGCCGGGCTCGTCTCTTCAGCTGACCCCTTGGGAGTCTGCATGGGCTCGGGGAGATCGACTTTGTAAACCATTATCCCTGCACTACTTGTTGCTTTCAGACTCCACACCCTCTGAAACTGCGGCCCTTATGCAGCACTGGGAGTCCCTTCTGGACACCTCAGTACCCCCCTGCACCTGGGAACGTACCCTAGAACTCACCCAGAAAGCTATTCATTGCATTACTTTATACAAAACCTTCTACAAATTACTATCCCACTGGTATTACGTCCCCACTAGGTTGGCCAAAATGTTCCCGAGCGCGTCTCCTAATTGTTGGAGTAATTGTGATCAGAGGGGTACCACAATGCATATTTGGTGTGAGTGCCCTAAGATACAGCCCTTATGGAGCATAAGCTTCCAGACCCTATCTAGTTTCGGA
>CAJPDP010110334.1:0-10112 GCA_905336975.1 Bombina variegata variegata | reverse complement strand
ACAGCTGAAGCAATTGTTGTGGATATGCTCAGAGCTAACACTCTTCCTGCAGAAATTATTCACCAGTTTACAGAAGTTAAAGGGACAGTAAAGTCAAATTTAAACTTTCATAATTCAGATAGAGCATGTCATTTTCCAATTTACTTTTATTTTCTAGTTTGCTTCGATCTCTTGGTATCCTTTGTTGAAAAGCATACCTAGCTATGTGTATAAGCAGCAATGCACCACTGAGAGCTAGCAGCTGATAGGTGGCTGCCTTAGCCTATATATATATATATATATATATATATATATATATATATATACCTCTTGTCATTGACTAACAAGATGTGTTCCTCTAGCTCACAGTAGTGCATTTCTGCTTCTTCAACAAAGGATTCCAATAAAATGAGGCAAATTTGATAATAGAAGTAAATTGGAAACTAGTTTAAAATTGTATGCTCTGTCTAAACCATAAAATACAAATTTTCACCCTATTTAAAGAGATATTTTATTTAGAACTGAAATGGACATCAGTGCATTACATTTTTGCAAAACACACATTAAAAAAAAAAAAAAGTTCCACTGTTTTAGTGACAGCTTTTACTGTACATGCAATATATGGTCCATACATTTGTAGGTTGCATAACCTCTTACAGCTAACACACATGACGTACAGACATATGCTTTGTATGTCATGTGCACAGTAAAAACTGTAACTCATTCAGTAAACACTTAGAAGCATTATTGCTAGAGGCATAACTAAAACTCACTGGGCAAAGTCTGTGGCTCCCCTCATTTGAATAGCACCACCCATTCCAAAGCATAGCTAATGAGATGTATGTATATGTATGTATACATACAAATTCACACACATAAACACATGCACACATACAAACACATACACATATACACACATGCATACACAAACACATGCACACATATATACACAAACACATGCACACATACAAACACATACACATATACACACATGCATACACAAACACATGCATACACAAACACATGCACACATACAAACACATACACACATGCATACACAAACACATATATACACACATGCATACACAAACACATGCACACATAAAAACACATACACATGCACACATACACAAACACACACATATACATACATGCACACATACAAACACATACACATGCACACCTACACATGTAGACAAATGCATACACAAACACATGCACACATATAAACACATAAACATTTACATATATACACACATGCATACAAAAACGCATGCACACATACACATGCATACACAAACACATGCACACATACAAACACATACACATATACACACATGCACACATACAAACACATACACATGTACACAAATGCATACACAAACACATGCACACATATAAACACATAAACATATACATATATACACACATGCATACAAAAACACATGCACACATACAAACACATACACATATACACACATGCATACACATGCATACAAAAACACATGCACACATACAAACACATACACATATACACACATGCATACACAAACACATACACATGCACACATACAAACACATACACATGTACACAAATGCATACACAAACACATGCACACATATAAACACATAACACATACACATATACACACATGCATACACAAACACATGCACACATATAAACACATAAACATATACATATATACACACATGCATACAAAAACACATGCACACATACAAACATACACATATACACACATGCATACACAAACACATGCACACATACACATGTACACAAATGCATACACAAACACATGCACACATATAAACACAAACATATACATATATACACACATGCACACATACAAACACATACACATATACACACATGCATACAAAACACATACACACATACAAACACACACATGCACATATGCATACACAAACACAGGCACACATAGAAACATATACACATATACACACATGCATACACAAACACATGCACACATACAAACACATACACATATACACACATGCATACACAAACACATGCACACATACATACACAAACACATGCACCCATACAAACACATACATATATACACACATGCATACACAAACACATGCACACATACAAACACTTACACAGATACACACATGCATACACAAACACATGCACACATATATACACAAACACATGCACACATACATACAAACACATACATATATACACATATGCATACACAAACACATGCACACATACACCCATGCATACACAAACACATGCACACATATATACACAAACATATGCACACATACAAACAGATACACATATAAACACAAACATGTATACAGAAACACATGTACACACACAAATTCACACACACATGCACAATAGGGAGTTATCGCACAGCTTAGCAAACACCCCTAACATACACTACAGCACTAAGAAATAAGCTTATCACACCAAACTGATTGCTTTCGGTGTAGAGCTTTCTTTCTTTTATTTTTCCCGGGTGTTTTTCAGTTACCACAAGTTTAAAGATCTCTAGTGGTGATTAGAAAAACTGCAGCCCTGTAAATAAACTGCTCTAAATCTGATTTTGCTTGTCAGCAATGCGCACCCTAAATGGACGGACCTGGTAGAAGTGGAGACCCCTGTAGTTATACCCCTGATTATTGCTAACGCAAGTGTATTGCAAAGCTAATTCTAATCACTGATATCCATTTCAGTTTTGACTAGACTATCCCTTTATGTTCTTTAAAGGGGCAGTCTACTACATAATGTTTATTGCTTAAAACATTGATGATCCCTTTATTACCCATTCCCCAGTTTTGCATAACCAACATGGTTATATTTAAAATACTTGTTGCCTCTGTGATTACCTTGTATCTAAGCCTCTGCAGACTGCCCCCTTATTTCAGTTCTTTTGACAGACATACATTTTAGCCAATCAGTGCTGACTCATAGGTAACTCCACAGGAGTAAGCACAATGTTATTTATATGGCACACATGAACTAGCAATGTCTAGCTGTGAAAAACTGTCCAANNGTCCAAATGCAATGAGATAAGAGGCAGCTTTCATGGGCTTATAAATTAGTATATGAGCCTACTTAGGTTTAGATTTGAACAAAAAATACCAAGAGAACATAAGTAATTTGGACAATATTTTAAAATTGCATGCCCTATCTGAATCATGAAAGTTTAATTTTGACTAGACTGTCCCTTTAAATTCTCTAGTGTTCTACGTTCCACATCAGGACAAATGCCCATGGCTCACCAGTATCCACCCAACCCTGCCTGTGTGTTTAATATAAATATATATGTATGTTAGTAATGGCAAAGCAGCATTTCCTATAGCCTTTCCGGGACAGGGAGGGGAATTTGTGGGTGGAGCTGCAACAAAAATGGCAGGCTGCAGATGTGATATGGGTGGAGTTGGGCTTGTCATGAGCCAGGTTGGGCTGAGTCTGGTGTGCTGTGAGTAGAGATGGGGCAGTCAAGAGTTTTCGCTCTAAATACTTCACATTTGCAATGATGTGGGAAGCTACAGGGGGGACAACAGGTAGATCTTCCAACCTGTGACAATCTGGCAAAGTCCAGGCCAATTGGGGGCTCTGATACAGGATAGTTTTTTAGCATGACATTACCATTACCATAATGGTATATTATGTGTATATAAGAGGAGGTATATCTGTATGACAGTGGGCAAAGTCAACTCCAGCCCGTGTAGCTTCTCCAGTTCTTATATTACTCGTTGTTGCATGGAGAGATATGTGTGAGGTGAGCCTTAGTGAATCAGCTGCACAGAATACCCAAGAAGATGGTGAGGCTGGTGGGGTCTTTTGATGAATTATCATCTGTGTCCAACAGTTTAGTCTTCAGAAATTAAATATGAAGGGTGCCCACTGGTGTTTTCTGGGCAGGGCCATGAAAGGAGGGGTGGGGCTGAAACAGGAGGAACTGTACCAAGCATGTTTTGGGCAGAGTCAGGTGGGTCTGTGTGGAGCTGGGGGCTGGTCATAGGAAAACAATGAAGTATCATACTTGCGTGGCACATTATGCTGGGCAGACTAGTGTCCCCCATGCTGATGCTGCTGGTGTCTAGGTCAGTGTGACACCATCACTGACAGGAAGACATCTTGTGTGTTTCTTTTTAGGTAACAGTGTAAACCCAAATAGTCCCACTATAATGTGATATATCTATTAAACACAGAGAGAACATGTCCTTACTTGACTGAATCTTCCTTCTCCATCTCTGAGTCTTGTTAGATGAGACAGACTGCAAATTGCTAGCACGGAGCAGAGCTAAAAAAGGCCAAACAACAGGATTTAAGTTAAAAGTAACAATTACAGGCAAGACAACAGGATTTAAGTTAATAGTAACAGTTGGGGCTTACTATGATCTAGCAAGCTTCCTTCACACAAACTGTAAGTTGCTTTTTAACACTAAGTAGTTGTTTTTTTTTCTCAATTATTAACACATTGAATGCCAGAGAGAGCATCAATGTATTGAAAATTCACCCCAAGGAGTTAAATTCTAAAGGTTCGTTAAAGTTGTTTTTATATATGCATATGCTAAGATCACTCTTTATAAACAAAGTGTTGCAAAAAAACTACAAGCAAATTAAATGTTTTCAAATAATTTAGAGCTGTGATTTTCTTATCAAAATTTACACTGTTCCTTGAAAATTATCTAGAGTAGGGGTGCTCAGTCTTGGTGCTCCAGAGGTTTTGGAACTAAATTTCCCATGATGCTCAGACACTAAGCATCAGCTGGCTTCGCATCATGGGAAATGTAGTTCCAAAAGTGGTGGACAGTGACAAACCCACAATCATAAAAAGATAGCATTTTTTTCAGCACAGGAAAAAGGCATTTTTTAATTTAAAAAAGTACAGTGGGTGTTAAAATGCCCTAATTTACATTTAAAAAAATAAATAAAACAATATCCCTTTAAATGTAACATATCTAACTGGCTGTTTGCTACCAACAGAAATCAAACAACAAAGTTTATATCTACATATGTATACAATTATTTATAAAAATTATCTGTGCATAGTTAAATTGCGTGATAATATTATGTGTAATACCTTATGATTACCAGTAGATGGCACTACTGACCAAGGGGAAAACTAACATGTGAAAGCCAAAGATCTAGTGACATATTCATTATATCTGTGCAATATGATCACATTACATGCACATTCAGTGAGCGGCTGCTACAGGGATCTAGAATTTATGCTTTGTTATTATTTAATTACAAAGCTCACTGTCGTGTTAAAATTTAGATTTACAGAAAACAGTTGAATTAAGCAAGGAAAATATTCTCTCTATATTTTCCCTGCTTGTTTCAATTCTTGGTTTGCCATCAAGTGATTTATTTTCTCATCTTTATTACACAATTTCCTTTTTACACAGAAGCATTCTGGTCTCTTTTTTTTAATTGTGAAGAATAATTGCGTTACAACAAAATATACCATATTGGTATCATAACAATACAAAATATACTTTCCATTGGTACATCATTTCAGAGAAAAAGTAAATTTCAACATATAATCTATTTTGAATACCATGACAATACAAAATGTATTTTCTGATACGACGTATTTCAATAAACAAAAAATTAATTCAACATTTTATCTGTTTGGAATACCCTAACAAAAACTCAAGTTTTTCTCTTGTCTTGAACTTCCAAAATTATCTGTTTTTCCTACAGTATAATAAAATAAATTAAACTTAACAGGGACAAAAAAAAAGGGGGGGGGGGGTAATCCTGCCTCTTATGCAACACATGGATCTTTATCCTAGTACCAGGATGAGGGAAAAATATTTCTTATGATTAAGGCTGCAAAGGTATCAGTCTTATGGAATTGTCTCGAAAGATTGAATTGGATATTTAGGGGACATAGCAAGATGATTTCCAGCCATTTATCAAAAAACTTGCTTCAATCTGCTTGGTGGAAGATGTAGGAGTGTTAAATTGTTCAAAAATAATTTGAGAGTAGATTGCTTGTTTAAAGAGAACTATTTATGGTGCAACTTTTTTCCCCCCAACTCTGTAGAATTGGAATACGGCAAATCATTATAGCAGTATTGATAAATTTAGATTTTTTCATAATAGGCCATGAGCATAGGAAAAAAATACGGAATGGCTCTAGAGAAATTCTAACATCAAGTGTCACATTAAACCAGTACATTACCTTTAGCCAGAATTGTTTTATTTTTGGGCAGAACCACATACAATGGAGTAAGTCTATTGAGGTTCCATTGTATTTGGGGAAATCACTTATTCCCCTATCTGCCCATTTAGCTAGTTTTTTAGGTGTGATATAAGCATAATTAATTAACTTAATGTGTGACTCTTTCCAAGAGCAGGAAATAGGGGCCTCTATAATATTCTCTAGTGTTATATCTTTAAAGTGAAACCTCCATTTTAAAAACATTACATCTAGTGCTTGTTGTCCTTGTTTGGCAAGTAGTATTTTATACATTAATGAAATAGAATGTATACAAAGCCTGTGAACGTTAATATAATCTCCTAGTTTCCCAAATTAACTTATTTCTTGTATTGTATCTAGATATCCAGTGATGTAATGCCTAAGTTGTAAGTAGGCGTAAAGATTATTATTAGGAATATTATATTCTTGCGATAGAGATTCAAAGGTTCTTATCGTATGAGTTCTCTCATAGTTCTCTACATAGATCAGGCCTTTTTGTTTTCAGGACCTAAATATCCCAGTATCTATCCCGGGTAAGAAAAGAGGATTACATCGAATAGGTAAAAGGGAGGAGTAATGGAAGTTTATATAAAGTTCTGAGCAAAGTTTTTGCCATGCAATGATAGTATTACAAAATGGGAATAGATTTTGTACTTTTATTGGGAGTTGGGTTGCAGAACAATGAATAATAGCTTTTAGTGTAAATGGAGAGACTAGATTCTCCTCAATTTGGAGATTTGTAAAATAATTTCTTCCGATAATCCAATCAACTGGAAATCGTGCAAATATTATAATGTTATACCGCTTTATATCCGGGAAGGAAAAACCGCCATATTCTGATGTTTGAATTAATTTACTTATAGATAAACCATGTATTTTCCCATTTCAAATAAATTTAGAGCAGTCCTTATTGAAGTGTTTTATATCTTTGTTTAAAATGAAAAGTGGTAAGTTCTGCATAATAGGAGAGATTTCCCTAAAACCCCTAGGGAAAAGGGGGGGGGGGTTACAGAACTGTCTCCACAAATCCCCCTCAAACAAACCTAAGTTTTCAGAGGTGGGCAGTGCCTTATGCTAATGTGTTACACATTATAATGAGAAGAAAATAGAAAGGGAAGCATAAACTGGCACACTAGTGGGGAGGTAGTTCACTAAATAAGTGATGTGTGTGGATTGGTGTTTTAAAACATAACATTTAATAAGTATTACAAATAAAAAGATGATGGACTGAGCCACCAGTACAATTATATTTAAAAAGTGTCAAAAATAGACACACCAGCTCCTCTCAAAGACGATACAGTGATCAATCTGTATTGAGGTAACTAGCACTACTGTATAGTACTATTAACTGTCGCACTATATAGTATCTCATAGGCTTAAAAATGGTAAACATTAGCCGTGACTCAGTAAACTAAGCAGAGACACAATGATAAGGGGTAGCCACACAGGAGTTTGCAGTCAATCACAACACAGTGACTCCAGTAAGCAAATAATTACCGCTAGACAAGTTACTAAAATTACCAATTTAACATATATAAAGTATATGAGAGAACAGTGCCTTAAAGGCCAACAATTTAAACTAGTTGTAGAACAGATGAGAGGAGCAGTGCTAGTTAACTCGATACAGATTGATCACTGTATCGTCTTTGAGAGGAGCTGGTGTGTCTATTTTTGACACTTTTTAAATATAATTGTAGTGGTGGCTCAGTCCATCATCTTTTTATTTGTAATACTTATAAATGGTTATGTTTTAAAACACCAATCCATACACGTCACTTATTTAGTGAACTATCTCCCTACAAGTGTGCCAGTTTACGCTCCCCTTGCTCTTTTCTTCTCATTATAATAAGTTCTGCATAATATAAACTAATTGGGGGGGGAAATTATCATTATTTTAGCTGTCAGTGATATGGGAAATGTGGACCACTTTTGCAATTTCCTGGAAGCATTTATAAAAAAGGGAACAAACTATATTCTGGTTCCCTAAATCTATTCCTTTTAATTCTTCTCTAAGGAAAATGGCTAGAGGTTCTATCACCAAATTAAATAGAAGGGGAGACAGTGGGCATCCTTGTCTTGTTCCTTTATATAAGGAGAACATCGAAGTTAGACTACCATTTACTAAAATAGATGATGTGGAAAAATTGTATATAGATTTAACAAAGGTAATAAAATTCCATGAGAATCCAAATTTATTCAGAAAGGTGTATAAGTGGTCCCAGATTACCGAATCAAAGGATTTCTCAGCATATACTGATAAGAGGGCAAAGTCTTGTTTTATGTTAGATTTATATTTATGGAGCCTATTCCAAAGATCTTCTAGGAGTGTTGTCACCCTGCGGATATTTTTAATTGAGGATCTACCCTCCATAAAGTCTGTTTGGGCCTCATGTATGATTTGATTTAGTCCTACTTTAAGTCTATTTGCAATAATGGAAGCAAGTATTTTATAATCAACATTTAGTAGTGAGATAGGCCTATAAGATTCTGGATCCAGGCAATTCTTATTTTTTTTTTCAAATTAAGAGTAATAACGGAAGCAGAAAAGTATTTAGACATAGTTTTTTTTTATAAAATAATCATTAAAAAGTCTGGTTGATGTATCTACAATATCAAATTTTCAGAATTTTGTAAAATTCGGAAGGAAGTTGATCAGGTCCTGGGGCTTTGTTTTGCTTGGCACAGTCAATTGCATCCAGAACTTCCTCGTTAGAAATAGGGGCATTTAGAGTGTCCATGAAACTGTTGGACATCTTAGGAGGATTAATTTTATTCCAAAATTTATTTTTATTTTCTATATTAATATCTTTTGCTGCATAGATATTTTGATAGTAATCTAGAAAAACCTTCTTAACCTTCTTAATATTTGCTAGACCGTAAATATATCCTGCCCATCTATTATAGCTTCTATTGTGTTATTTTTCTTCCTAGCTTTGTTAAGCCTAGATAAAAATTGGGCTGATTTACCGAAATGTCCTTTGAATTTCACACATTTTAAGTTCTTCCCTGGCAGTTTTTTGTTTTATTAAGAGATTTCTCTCCTGTTTAGCTTGATATCTATCCCAGCATATTTTGATAGGATTGTTTATATATTTTCTGTACATATTACTAACCTGGTTTGCCAGCTGAATTTTGCGGGCTTTAAACTTTTTTTTTTGTTTGATCATATAGGACTTAATCTTTAGCAGCTTCCCAAAATATTTCTGTTTTATCTGTATATTCTTTATTAAAGAATTGGTAGTCTCTCCATTTATGCAAAAGCCAATTAGTAAACTCACTATTTTGAAATAAAAATTTTGGGGAAGAAAAAATTATGGCAAGGGACATTCACAAATTGCATGATCTAATGTGTTAGCACTTCATTTTTGTATAACCCCACAAAAGGGTTAAAAATACACATAAAGTCCCACTTTGGAGACACAAGCAGCTCATCTCCTGAGCAATACATGGGCTGAGATTGGTGGCAATGTGGAAATACCACCATGGCCGCCATCAGGGGGTGAAAGGGGTGACTCTCGTCAGGGGCCCACTGGGCCAGGGGGGGCCATGAGGCAAGCACAACTATTATTATTATAATTATAAAAAAATAATAATTTAATTTTGGCAGCCACCAGAGGGCACTACAGCAGAGTTCTATTGAGCACAGGAAATGTCATTACAAGGAGTAAAGCATTAGCATTTGAGAGGATTTCTGAGTGTGCACTAAACCATGCAGAAATGTTTCCTCCTCAGTACACAAATGGTAGGTGCCCTTTTTGGCAGATATTATTTTTTAATTTATATACATATTTTAATTACATTCCAGTTTACTGCCCCTTTATGCAAGGACTTTCCAGATGCCAGGAGACAGTTTATCTAAGATTTTTTACATCTGCATAAAATGTTATACTCTCATGCTAAGATTGTGTGCAG
>CAJPDP010110315.1:0-15984 GCA_905336975.1 Bombina variegata variegata | reverse complement strand
TGTGACGTTTCTTTAATATAAATATATATATATATATATATATATATATATATATACACACATACATACATACACACACAGTATATATATATATTTTATTTTTTTATATCTTATTTATTAATAAATACAAAACTATTTTATTTATACTTTTTTTTAGCACAACCTAATGTTCTTCCCTTTTTTACATGGAGTAAGGGTTATGTTATTGCAAGCAGCTATACAAACTACTAATCAGCTACCGTTGGATAATCAAGGAAGCTTACATAATTGCTTGCTATGCAGATCCAGACATACTTGTGTATAATCCACTTGGGGAGTCAAGTATATACATCTTAGAACTTAGCAGGTGTTCCCTAGTTGTCCATTTGGGACATCTTAAAAGTCTAAGAGATATCTAACTTCAACGGTCTCCAACAGTTTTACCAAAAGCTTTAGTTAATCGACACCAGTAAAACAAGATCTGTACACAATTTAACAAGTTATACATTAAATAATACATATAGTCCTGTATACACTTATTTCCAAGCAAACGATCCATACCCATATATCAGTCAACACTAAATATCCCAATAACCACCCCATACCCACATTCTGCGCTAATTAAGTCACCTTTTAGGATTAACATACATCACACAGGTTGCTTCCATAGTTAATCAATGGCATTCTTCATCAACCAAAACAAGAAGGGACAGGGAAAAGGCTGACTGGTTCTCATACACACACACATATATATATATATATATACACACACACACACACACACAGACATATACATATATAGCTGCACCTCACTGACGAGGTCCAAAGGAGGCCGAAACAATTGTCTGGTGTTTCCTTTGTGAAAAGCACAATTGGGCTAACAGAAGCTGTTTCCAGATGGTAACCAGACCATAGAACAAGCCACTGAGTTGTTGTTCGTTCTTGGCAGACTGCTTCTCTTTCTGTATGTATTTGTATGTTAACCCTGGGGAAAGTTTTCCTAAGGGTGATGGGGGAAACTAGACTCCTTGTCCAATGTGCTTAGAGGGATATGGATGCATCTCACTGACTAGGCCCAAAGGAGGCTAAAACGATAGTCAGTGGTTGCCATTTCCCTTGTTCAGAGGAGAATTGCCTGATATTTCATTGAAGAGAAGATAAGCAACAATCTAAAGCTGGCACACGACTATAATAGATGTGCAAGTCAAAATTAAACAATTCAGATAAAGCATGCCATTTCTCAAATTCTCCTGAGCCTTCCAAATTATGCTCTTCAACAAAGGATTACAATATAATTGACTAAATATGATAACAGTAAACTGGAACTATTTTAAAATTGCACGTACTGTCTTATTCATGAAAATTTAATTTAGAATTGAATATCCCTTTAAGAATGCTACTGAGGTGAGCTTTGTATTGCAGGATCCACAATCTGACATTGAGTAGATAGAGGAACTAGGAGTTTTATAAGCTGATGCTCAGATCTAGGTGAGAATGGTTTTAGATATTTAATTTTCCAGGAAAGAAAAAAAAAAGCAGAGTTAGAAAACAAGGCTGAATCATAAATGGCTTAACGACAACTCAAAGGATTAGAAAAACAAAAGTTCAAGACCAGGGACATATCTGTTCCAAACTTAAGTTACATTGGGAGGGATTTTATTTTCTGTACAAGCGTTAATACCTACATTTCTTGTGTTCTGCATCCTTACAGACACCATTTGTTTCTGATAAACTTTTAATCATATATAGACAACAGACGGACAATGCCACAACGTAACATTCATGCTGACTTTTTATTACAATGCTATGCCTTGCAGCTGTATAAATACTTATTCAATATACAACAAATACAACATTCATAAAGTTATTTTTTTTTGTATGGTGTGTTTTGTTTTTGTTTAATAAAAAGTTAGACAGCAAACACTTTATTGCACAGATACTAAGCTGTTAATTCTACAGCAGAAGTTACTACAAAAAAGACCACAGATTAAGAACCGATATGTAGAAGAGACAGACTGCTTCACAAAGGCAATTGTTTTAACTTTTACATAGCAGTAGTTAATGTTTAACAATAACAAACAATACATGAACACATAAGGTACTTTAAGATTTCAGTAGGCATATGACAACACATAACACGGGATACAGTTAAGTTTGTAAACTGTAAAATTAACATTTTATCCCAAAATAAGGCAGAACATGATCAGCTCCTGGGAATAATGGTATGTAATCCAAGTGCATTAATATTTGGTAAAGCAAACATCTACCAAGAACAAACTATACACTATTTAAAAATAGGTTTCCTCAGATTATTGTGCAATCTCTGAATCAAACTATGATGTGGGCAATAATACAATAAATGTCCAAATAGTGTCTAGAACATTTTAATGGCTATTGTGGAGGCTTTATGAGAACATTCCAAAATGTGATGCTTAGGTGTACAATGTATACCTGTATTTAACTGAATAGGCTATAATGTATGTTGTAATTATTTTTTAATCTTAACCAAGGAAGTTTGATAGTTACCATACACGTCTATCTCTAGTTAGTTTATTGGTGGTTTGGTTTGAGTCTGGTTTAGGCATGAAATATGTTTTTGAAACAAATGTTAACAGTACACAGTATAAAAAAAGTGTAAATAAGGCTCAGCAAAATGTCAAAATTAAATTTTCATTCCAAGCACCTAATAGCTCCAACGTGGCCCTATGTTAAAAAAAAAGAAAAGACGTTTATTTTACATTATTCACATATTTATAATACATAAAAAGATATAATGAAATATATGGAGCTATATAATGCACTTACAAAATAATTTGAAACCCAGTACTGCTTGCTAAGAAAAGCAAACTGCAAGTAAACGGTTAAGGCGCAGCTAGGTATTAAAAGTGCTTTGACTGAAGAAACAAACTGAAGTGACGTAGCGTTTCCCTTCCAATTCTAGATAGCAATAAAATACTTAATAACAGCATTACATTTTGTTATGCCCCTTAACTGTCTACGTAAAAATACTATAACCGTGCAAAACTATGTGGAGAATATGGAAGACAAATGCAGCTGTATAATGGCATAATGTTGGTGTGACTGGGTCCTGCGTTACAGAAAGCAGCTTTTGAAATAAATGCTGTCATTACAAATGCCTTGTCTATATTTACGTATACAAAATTAATAGCTTTCTGTATTAAACATGAATAATTAAAAATAAAATTGATCTAAAGTTTGGAATCCTGGCATTGACAATGAATGTGAGACTATTTCATGTTGAGTCTGGGAAACAATTACTAGTTTGAAAATAAAGGCACAAGCACACCTTAAAAATATACTTTACAAAAAACAGAAAATCATTATAGGCTTCCCTTTAGTATATAGTGCAGCTTTCAATTTATTTGGACCACCTGCAGGGGTTACAAAATGTCAGTTGAAAACTTTGCACACAGGGAAAAATAAAATATTACGTAATTGCTTTTAGAGATGTCGACACCACTATATTCATGGTACATAATAATTTTATATTTATTTAATTAGTTTTGTGTGTAGTACTTCATAACGAAAGGTCTCTTTAGCCAGGACTAGATAAATCATGGGAACCAAACACCTGACTGGTAGTAGCCTACACATACCTAAATATACTTGTTAACAATATTCAGTCTATCTACTTGGAATCTTTTTGCAAAGGGGTGCACACTACCCCCTTAAAATACTCAAATAGATTATGTACAATTTAAATTTATAGCAAATCACATAAAAATGGAAAATTCAAGCAATCGCATAGAAATCCCAGGCAGATCTTTCTCAACTTGAAATGGTGGCACATTTGTTAACTGATCATTTGAAACAACAAAACAAAAAGGTATACAGCCTAATGAAATGGCTAATATAAGAGCAGAGAAATGTTGTTGTTATAGCTTCCTGTGCTGTTTTTATATATTTTTTTAACACAATAGTAGTGCTATGATTGCACATTAGGACGTTTAAGTCCACAATTAAAAAGTTATTTTTAAACACACTGTGTGGAATCCATTTAACTTTGGGGTGTTAGCTAGAAGACTCCAAGCCCTTGTCTGAGATTAATCCCACTCTGTGGTGCCATCAAAGTGTGAATATATAACCTATAAATTACCGATTATGAAAAAATTGGTACATTTTATATACTATGTAGTGCCCCCTGGTTTTGTTGTTTCAGACAAAATTTTTAATCCTTGCATATACACCTGTTTCTTGCCTATATCATTAAAGGGACATATGCTCAAAATCATAATTTGTGTAGCGCATACCATTTTAAATAACTTTGCAATTTACGTCTATTATCAAATTTGCTTCATTCTCTAGGTATCCTTTATTGAAGGAGCAACAAAGGACTACTGTGAGCTAGCTGGATATGTCAGGTAAGCCACTGACAAGAAGCTTGTGTGTGCAACCACCAATCGACAAGTAGCTGCCAGTAGTGCATGGCTGCTCTAAGGCTACCTAGGTATGTTCTTAAACAAAGGATACCATAAGAACAAAGCAAATTAAAAAATAGAAGTAAATTGGGAAGTTATTTAAAATTGCATGCTCTATCTAAACAATGAAAGTGTAATTTGACTTTACAGCACCTTTAAATAAACTAACCAATGGAAAATTTTACTTTTTCACTCTGCTATTAAACCACATTTATCTACGCGTTTTACACTCACCAATGTTTCCATCATGTGCATGAAAACATATACAATTTGTAAAAAAAAAAAAGATGTAGATTTAAAAGAACAAAAAGCAAGCCTCTCCTTTGTAGATTTTAATTCTGTCCAAAGTACTAACATTTGAAAATATTTCTGTACTCCGTTGATACAAAATATGGTTTTATTTTATCTATTTGTTACTTAATTAATTGAAAATGCCATTTTTTTTTTTTAGAAAACAAGTAAACAGTGAAATTCAGCAGCAAACTGTACACTCTACATTCAACACAAAGTACAATATTATACTGTAGGTTTACACAGACCTTTTCTCATCATAGCCCTTTCCCTTTCCAACTGTACTGGCATTTTTTTTATTTATTTTTTGTCCATTACTGCCATCTTTGACAGATTACCATTGACAGTTGGCAAAAACAGTGTTGCAAAAAACAAACAAAAAACAAGCCCATTTACTCTAGGTTTACTTTAAAATCACATAACATGGAACAGATGCCTGATGTCATGGAAACACCACACAGTGCTGGTTTTTGAAAATAAAGTTTAGCAGCTCACTACGTAACATTATGAGGGTGCTGGTTATGTCTTTTTGTGAGGACTGATTTGTGGCGTATCCTTTCCACGCTTCTGCCCTTTAAAGTCTCTGTCAGAGTAAAGTGCACAGGAACTATCCAGTGTTGATGCTGGTGATTTTGGGAGGTCTTTTATTATATCCCTCTTGTTAGGAGATCCAGACCCTTCCCGTCGATTTGCCCCAGCAGTTGCACTGCTCGTAACAAGGCATGGTTGCTTTTCAGTGGTAGTTTTAACAGAGGAGTTGTCTGTCTTCAATTCAGCACCAGCTTTGTTAGAGTGTAACTGACAATCCTTTTTAGATTTATTATTCTGAGCAGTTTGCTCTTTCTCTTTACAGATGGCAGCAGAGGTGGTATCGGTGTCTGAAGGCCAAAAAGCTTTAGACAAACATGTAGCACTGCTACCAGCACCAGACAAACATTTTTTATTTTCAGATTTTTTCCCCATTAAGTCTTGAGAGTCACTGTTACCATATTTTGGCTTTTCCACTGTCGTTTCTCTTGTATCCCTTTTGGTTACAGTAGGGTTCAACTTAAGTTCTTTGTCGTTTATGACATAAAGTGCTTTAGTGCATTTAGTTTCTTGCAAATGTTCAGCAACAGAAGATCCCAGCCCAAGGCCTTCAACTGGATGTTTCCCAAGTGCACAACTTTTCACAGAAGACACTCGAGTAATTTTTTGATGTGCGCTCTTTTTTTCTTTCAAGTGATTTTTTGCAGAACATTCCTTAGGATTAACAGTACTTGATGAACACACAGAATTCTCAGTGGCTGCTATAGGATTTCCATTGGTAGAAAGTTCATGTGTAATAAGAGCAGTTGCCTCTTTTTTTCTTGTGTTAGCCAGTGAAGATGAACTTATAGAACATTCAGTCCGTACACATTCCTTACTGTTGGCGCAAGAGTCAGTGTTTGTCTGATTGAGAGCTTTCACTGAACTCTCTATTTTCTGAATAACATTGTCTTTCTTTTTCTGTAAAACAGTGCTTTGTTTTTGTGAGGATTCGGATTTAATATCAGAAACAAGTGATTTAATTGAACTTGGTTTGGTGTCCACTTTTGATTTAGTTATACTGAAATCTAACTGTCTACAAGCTGAATTATTCTGTTCCTCTTTAATATGCCCCTTAGAGTTGACTTCTTTTGGAAATCCAGAGTTGCTTTTCTTAACAGTTTGTGGCTGTGCGCTTGCACATGATAGCTCCTTTTTACTGATTAGAAATTGTGAGTCCTTTTTCTGTATTTCATCTTTGACATTTTTTTGAGTAAGAGGAGATTCTTCAAACCCTGTACATTTGTTGCCCATTGAAGATGTTTCAGGTGACATACTGGAGCACATACTTTTGGAATGTACCGGTTCAGATAAAGAAGAGTCCATAGCCTTTGCAACAATTGACTTATTTACACTTCTGTTTTGATTTTGCTCTGAATTTATTGTTTGTTGAATTCCTTCTTCAATACAGCCTAAAGGAGAAAAGTATTTTTCAGACTTACTTGATTTTATCAAATCTATAGCAGCAGTGTTCTCATGGGATTTACTGGATATTTGCTCCAGTGAGCACTTGACAGATGACACATCCTGATTCCTATACTGTCTATTAGCTTTCACATAACCAGACAATTCTGTTGTTGGACATCTAATTGACAAAAGACCTGCATCTAATCCTTGAATTGGGACAGAATTTACAGTCTCAACAACAGTTTCTTTTGTGTTTGAACCTGAGACAAACTTGTTTTGACATATCTCAGTAGAATTTGATAGAGGGGGTTCATTTGACCTATCTTTTAAAGGTCTTTTGGGTTCAAAACATCCCTGCACACTTTGGCAATCAGAGCTTTGTTTTATAATTGTGAGCATATTCAAAATATCTGGTTTAGGCACAGCTTCACTGGATAAATGTAGGCTTGATTCTTCTGCTTTCAGAGGGCTGTAAATTCTTTTCTCTGTTCCTAATAATGTGGCATCAGACTCTATTTTTGAAACTTTTGGTCCCGATAGCAAAGCTATATCTAATGTGCCTTCAATTGGCTTCAAAGAAGACACTGTTCTTACTTCCAATTTGTATTCAGTAGGGCTTTTGCGTACAGATGTTTCTGTTGGAGCTCCAGCTGCTTTGTCAATATTAGCTTCAGTTCTACTGTTGGAGACTTTCAATGAAACAAAAGACAATGAATTACTTTGGGAACTAGCTAAACAAGATCTGTTCTCTTGGGATACAATAGAATCAGTCTGTAAGTATGTGGGCTTTGTCTGAATACATTCATGAGATATCTGTCCAGTTTTAGATTTTAATGTCGGGCATAAATTGCCATCTTTTTCCTCAAAAGATTTTTTCTTCCTGAAATACTCACTGCTTTGAAGCTTCCCCTCAACCACCTCAAATCTGACTGACTCTTTTATTGGAGTCGATTTATCCAAAATTTCATCCTTCGCAATTAATGACCTGTCAGATGAATTATGAAGTTTACTTTGCAATGCACATGAAGTAGAACTTTTCTTAAATTCATAAATATGCCCTTTATCTGCAGGCTGCGGGCCATGATTAAACCTCTGAGGGTCTAAAGAAATGTTGGCACCATCTAAGCGACCATTTATACTCTTACAATGAGCATCTTTAAGCAATGTGTTTCCTGATCGACCATCATAAGTAGAACTTTTACCCTCAACAGCATTTGATCTTTTAATAAGATTATCATGTATTTTAGAATCATTTTCCTCTGATGTTAATGTTGTAGAAATATTCAGTTCACTGTGCAAATCTTGGGTGGTGCTTTGTTTCAAAAGAATATCTTGTCTTTCTGAGATATCTTTCTGCTTTATGACTATCCTGGCCCTCAGCTTCTCTTTATCTAGTTCATCCAGAGACTCCTGTCTGCCTAACTTTCTTGATACAGGACGTTTCAGGCAGCCCTGCTCCACAGGTCTAACTTTTGTGGATGTAGGCATATCACATATTGTCTCTTCTAAGCTTTGCAGTGTTATGTCTCTTTGTGACTGTTGCTTATGACCTTCCTCTTTAGTCACTTCCAGATTATGCTTGCGTGGACATAAGTGTTTTTTTTCACAGCAGTATGATGGTGACAGTTTCTCTTCTGACTGTACTCGCTTTAACAATGGAGACCTTGGCGGCTCTGCACTTTTAGGCCTGACAGCATGTCTTACAATTGTTGGTGGGGAGTGCATTTTTGCAGGAAAGTTAGGATTTGATTTAGAATTTCCCACTGAAAGTCCATGCAAAGGTGACGGAGATCGTTGGGGAGATGGCGGTTGAGGTGTTGGCGATGGGGTCCTTGCTAGAGGAGAAAGTGGTATACTACCAGCAGATTTACGTCTTCCAGATCTGTATCTTTGCCCACCAAGTTTAGGACCCAGTCCATGAAGTGTGCATGGTCTTATGTGTCCAGAACCAGCAGGAGAATTTGGTGCACTTGAACTTGGTGAACTACTTTGTGAAGAATTGGTTCCTAAAAAAAATGGCAATGTAAGTAAATATAAATATCTAACCACTTACAATAACAAGAAATGACAATTACTATAAAACAATGATAGATGATTTAAGACTACATATACATAAAAGTACTAAAGATAAGTTAGTGGACTTAAAAAATGTATCTGTGTTATCTGTGTGTGAAAACCCTTGTGCAGCTGGTATTACTGAGTGAAGCGCAAATATTGCGCTCGCATAAGCGCAATTTTGCGACCTGCTTGTAATCTGACCCATAGTAAGCTAGGTCCAGTATTGCAAATATTTTTCTAATGATATGAAAATTGCCGTTAAGCAGTGATTTCAACCATATACAAAGCTTTTCAAACACCACCTGAAAAATGACACCATATCTTCATACTACGAATGTGCCAGAATACCCAGCTGATTTCTGAATGCATGACCTTTCTAAGCACAAGCTTTACATGTTACTGTAAAGACTTGAATACTGCAATTAAAGAACACTCATATAGCAGAGGCACTTCCAGCTTAGTATAGACATCTGCAATTCGGCATTCGTTTATATAAATAAATTAATGCCAAATATGGCTGCAGGTAGTGGCGTTTGGCTATTTTCTATATTCATCTAATAATGCAACACACAAAGATCTGGATTTGATCTGAAAAAAAAATAATTTGGTTTGGTACTAACCCCATTCAATCAACTCACCAGAGGGGAAATCTGGAGTTGAGCGACAGCTGGGTGTAGGAGATCTTGGAGACAAACTGTGGGTAGGAGAACCTGGTAAACTTTCTCCAGATGAGAGAGATCGATTTAAGCAGGAAAAGCTTCTGCTGGTGTGAAGAAGAGGAGATGGTTGCTTTACCAGCTTTTTCAAAAATGACCTCCTCCTAAAATATAAAGCAGAACGTTAACACACAGCTTCTATTTAGTACACATGTACCAAGGGATATTAAGTCATGTATATCATCTAAATAAAAAAAACTGAAATTAAATATGTTAAAAATATGTTCTACTAAACGTTAAAGATGTTAATTTTGAAACTAATAGGAAATGTTTGTGCACAAACGATCTTCAAGGAACAATTACTCGACAGTTGACCCCTCTACTGGTGATTAGGACATGTGCAAACAAAAAAATGTGTTTCTGCAAGTACAAAGGTTACACAAAACTGTAATACATTTTGAAATATTCTCTTTTAGATTCACCAATAATAATAATAATAATAATAAAAAGACTTTAACATCTCTTTAAAAGCAACATGCACGCCCCAATTGTAGTTTACAGAGCAAGGAGCCAACATTAAAAAGGTAACCTTAGCTCTAAAATGTACGTGTTGTCCTGCAGCACAATGTGTCATTGCAATGATTTGATGTCTTCAATAATTTAATGAGTACAATCAAATCCATAAGGTCTTAAAGGAGCACTAAAGTAAAAAAAAATCATGATTCAGATAGAGCACACAATTTAATAAATAATTTTTTTTTCCAATTTACTTATATTGCGAAATTGTGCACAATCTTTTTATATGCACACTTTCTGAGGTGCCAGCATCTTCTGAGCGTGTGAAAGACATCACAGTGTATACGTATAAGATTCTGTGATTTGCTGATGGCTGTCACATGATACGGTGGCTGGCAAAGGGAAGAAACTTCAAATTTATCAGAAAAAACAATCAAATGCTCATTTAAAAATCAGGGTAAGTTAAGTGCTACTACATTACTTAGTGTTTCTCTTTATAATCCCTCTTTTTATTTCATCCACTGTGTATATTATGTGTACATTATGTAAAAATTAAAAAGCAATAAGAAACCAAATTTTAGAATTCTGCACATTACACTCAGGAGTGTATGTGTGTCTAGCGCACTATATGGCAGCAACTTTGCAATACTTTTAACAATGTTATACAAGACCACTATATGGCAGTAGTGTTTGCTGCTGTGTAGTGAGCCAGACATTTGCATGCTACCTACTTAAGTATCTCTTCAACAAAGAATACCATGAAAACAAAGCAAAAATTGATAACAGAAGTCAACTGAAATCTTTTACAATTGTATGCTCTGTCATAATCATGAAAGAAAATGTTTGGGTCTCATGTCCCTTTATAAAGGATGTGAAGTAGACACTCTGCAAACAAACATATTGGAGGACGTTTATAATCTTCCCATTGACAAATTAAATACTACTCACCGTTCCATGTTCTCCTTCTTTTTGGTTTTCTTGCTACGCCTTACCATACGGCTCTTATAGCTATTTCTTCTTGCAGGGCCAGTTTTGATGGATGTGTTCTCAAAGGAAGTTGTGCTGATTGCTACCCTGCTCCCGCTCTGTCAAAGTCAGAAAAAGAACAGACCAGTCAAATAAGTGACAGTAAATGCTTTGATTGTCCCATGTGCTTTTGCAAATCTCAACCTGACACTGCAGTTAGAAACCATTCACATAGTAAACAGGGTGTGCAGTACGGCATCTGATTGGATGCACTGCCTGCCTGTATTTCATTAAAAAAAATACTCTGGAAGGAAGGTGGTGGTCTAACAGAAATATAACTTTAGACCAATAAAATCTAATGTTAAAGGGATACTAAACCCAAAAATGTTCTTTCATTTCAAATAGAGCATGCAATTTTAAGCAACTTTCTAATTTACTCCGATTAGCAATTTTTCTTTGTTCTCTTGGTATCTGTATTTGAAAAGCAAGAATGTAAAGCTTAGGAGCTGGCCCATGTTTGGTTCAGCACCTGGATTGCGCTTGGTGATTGGTTGCTAAATGTAGCCACCAATCAGCAAGCTCTATCCAGGGTGCTGAAACTAAAATGGTCCGGCTCCTTAGCTTAGATTTCTTCTTTTTCAAATAAAGATAGAAAGAGAAGAAAGACAAATTGATAATAGGAGTAAATTAGAAAGTTGCTTAAAATTGCATGCTCTATCTGAATTATAAAAGAAAAAAAAATTGGGTTTAGTGTCCCTTTAACTAAACTTTTAATATAATAGTCATGTACTTATCATTTATATTATTTAACTCTGTATTACTTATACGTGGTAAAATATTTATGATTTGAAATTCATTTAAAAAAACAATGGTAAAACTTGTGAAATCTACCATTTTTCATTTAAGTTATTTGTGTGTCTTTCGAGAAGTTGGCATCAGTTGCTAGCAGTAGTTATCGTTACGGGCTGCTTTACTTCCTGAAATACTATTTTATAATATAATATGCCACTCTGTATGCTGGATTTAAGTATATCTGTATTTATTCATGAACATATACATGAGATATTTAGTAATGTGTTCATTTGTGTTTAATTAGTAGTAAATATTTTTTTAGCTATGTCATATAGGTTTTTGTTAGATGCCTTAACAGAAAATAGAGGCAGAAATCTAAATTTAACAATATAGATAGACAATTGCATATATTTAAATCTGCAAACTGAATTATGTTTTGTTACTAAAAAAAACTATGTTACTATACTGTGTATTGGAACTTATGAGGATTAGGAACGCTAATATTAGCACTGTATTCATCCTTTATTGAGTTATTGTACATATAAGCCTGAACATATGTATCTTTTCTCAAAATTTCCTCAAGTGACTTTGTAGGATGAACTTTGGCAAGGCTGACTTTTACACTTTGGTCATGTAGTTTGCGGAAATCTAAAATATTAAATTTAAGCTTCCTATAAAAATGGAACCCCCAAAGGGACCTTATAATTACTAGATTTGTTCTGCACTCTGGTAATAAATAAATGCATTTAAAATGTTTTCACACTCATTTAATATGTTAACATCTTGTTTGCTGCCATTGTTTTTCAATAGCCAAACTGACACCCACCCCTTTGCCTTATTTGGAAAAGCCAATTCAGACTTTTTACAACAGTAGACAAAGCTCTCATCCCCATTGATATGCAGTTCATTATCTTATCTCTGCTGAAGCCAATTAGAAACGTATATGTAGACGGATTAGGCTTGTGAAACCAACAATTTCCAGACTTGAGGGGTAATGAAAATCCACATTTTTGTTTCATGCTTCAGATAGAACAAACATTTAAACAACTTTTACGTGTACTTATATTATCAAATGTGCTTCATTCTCTTGTTATCCTTTTCTGAAGGAACAGCAATGCACTACTGTGAGTTAGCTGATCACATCAGGTGAGTTAATGATAAGAGACAACTGTGTGCAGCCACAAATCACCAGCCAGTTCCCAGTAGTGTAGGGTATGTACATATTATTTTTCAATAACCATACCAAGAGAACAAAGCACATATGATTCGAAACTAGAAGTACATTTAAGTGTCTTAAAATAACATACTCTATATGAATCATGTGAGTTTATTTTTTACTTTCCTATCCCTTTAAATTACAGAAAAAGAGGGGAAAATAAATAATGAAAGTATAGTGCAAAGGTTTTTTTCGGCACATAATAAAAGATGTTCTATTACTGTCATTTGTATTTGCTAAGCATGACTACACACAAACAAATCATGATATTCGTATTGGGTATTTCACTGCATTACACAAGCTAGATATAGATTACTTCTAAACTGAATAGAAATACATGAAACAGACATTGCTTTTCTAGCAGAGGTCACTACCTCCTTTATAAATATTGGCTGTGACAAACTAGTTGACATGGTTTTTGGTATCAGTAATGTTAGTGTCTTACAAACACAATGCTAAAGCTAAACAGCATTACCTTGAGGAGAAGCTCTATAACTTCAGTGTGAACAAGTCCATGAACTGGTTCCCCATTTATGTGGGTGATCAGATCCCCAGCTTTAAGGCCAGCCTGATAAGCTGGGCTTCCCTCTTCAACACTCTAAGGGCATGAAAGAAAAAAAATATGTAAACTATTCATTTAAATCAACTTTTTCCACAAAACCTGTGTCTAGTTAGTAGTAACAAACCGGAATCATCGTCTCATGGAAAGCAATGGACATTAAGGGGACAGTGTACTGTAAAACATTTTTTTACCTTGTATCCAATGAATTTTTATACCAGCTGCAGAGTATAAAATGTATGAGAAATTGCTCCTTTGGCTTTATTTTTGTATATTAAATGTTTTTTTCAAACCACAACACATTAAAATGGATTGAGCTTGCAGGGAAATCAGAAACTAATTTTATAACTTTCTGTTAACACAAAAGCTTCCTTATCTGATATCTGTCTGTATACGAAAGCCCAGCACTTTAAAGAGAACAATAGACAATTGTATTACTTCTCTCACCTAACCCCCACTGGGAATGTAATTTCTTCAGCTGGATATGTTTACACAGCTTTTCGATAGCCAATATTTAAGTATTGACATTTTGTGTTTAGGTGGGGATACCACCGGCAAAATCACCTATTTCAAATACCAAAATAAGTGTAAAGGATATATTTGTGAACAATTTAATACACTCCAGCAGGATCAATGAGAACAAATTATAGGGGACAAACATTTAGGGTACACTGTCCCTTTAAACTCACTTGCAGAGTATATATTAACAGTTAAGTACAACATTGCAAAAATCCTATATACAATAAAAAATAAAAAAAAGTCTAAAAACAAAATGCTCTAATATGTCACAATGCTTTAGTATTAAAGTCTGCCTGTATATATCTACATGCTTACCCCTGTAATAGGATTAAACACATAGTTAAAGTCAGCGCTAGAGCAGCCATGCACTACTGGGAGCTAGCTGAACACATCTGGTGAGCAAATGAAGAAATAAAAGTGTGTAGCCACCCATTCATCAGCTAGCTCCCACTTCTGCATTTCTGTTGCAGACGGCAATGCTTTTCAACAAAGAATACCAAGAAAAGAAAGTAAATACGAATTTAAAAGTGTCAACATTAAATGCTTTATCTGAACCATAAGAAATAATATTGACTTGCACGCCCTTTTAAAACCATTGTGAGCATCTTATATCCCCTTTTTCCCAATTAAGTCTAGCTGCAAATGAGTGTGTCCGCTGCTTTAACCAATCACATAACAATAACTGGTTTAGGGAATTTGCAGCATTTTGAAGAAAACCTAAGTACACAATTAGCTTTTCGGCCTCTCTTTAGATTACAGAGTAGGACAGGACAAGCACAATTTTTACACAAAAGCAAGACGTGATTAAAGTCCCTTTAATTCCTTTAAGGGACACTGTACATTTATTTTCCTTACTCCTTGTTTAGAAAATTAAATTAGAAATAAGAATAAATTATCATTATGAATGCTTACCCAGACAATGTGATGAACTGTGTAGACGTCACTGTCACCCACAAATACTCTGATTGCCTGTAGTGTGAAACCAAACTTTTTTCCTGAACTTTGAATGACAATCGGTTGTCTAGGGGTGAAAGAGGAGACTGACGAATCACGGCTGGGCGAGGAATCTCTTGAAGAAGGATCTGATGACATGGAGAGCGGAGATACAGGGCTCCCTAATGGTGATATGCTATACACATCTAAAAGGAAAATTAAATATTTTTTGTTAAACTATGCAATAACATGAATAAAAATTTGACATATGAACATAAACCAATGGTAAAGAAATACACAAGCATTGCAAATTCCAAATGAAAAATACATGCAAAGAAAATTTTAAAAAGATGTGATTAATAAAATTAGCAATAAGCACACTTTTAATATGAAACATGACCAAAGTATTAAAAAGAGATGTATACCATATGTATGATCCCTATCTATGGAAAAAGTATTCCCATGTTACGCAGAATTGATTCAAATATATAACTGATGAAATATTATTTAAATGATATTGTACAAAAAAATTAAAGAAAAAATATATAAGAAACTACCCTTGAATGTGAATAAAATTGTATTATGCATATTTTTTTCTTTTTAAGAACTCGGGTTACAGAGAAAATTAATACAAGTTACTCTTGTTTGTTTATTTTTAGAAAAGATCTCTAAAGTAAATGTTTATTTGCTATACATACAGTTTATAAGGGCTTTGTACATACAATATTTAATATCAAAGAATCATTTTAACAAAATCTTAAATAAAAAAAGATGCAAGCATGTTTATAAGTTTTGCGAAAGTTAGAATATTTTTTTTATTTTTCCAGAAATAACTTTGTATACAGAAGGTAGCAGTTCATATTCTTAAAGGGACATTAAGCACTTAATAAATGCTAGATAGAATGATGTCTCCAAAGAAAAGCTTAGTCTAAGAATAACATGTAGATGTATTTTTTATAGTTTCATTAGTTGTTTAAATAGTGACAAAATAAGTGTAAATTTTCAATGTCTATAAAACAATGGGAGCTGCCATTTTGTAACTT
The DNA here is from genome assembly GCA_905336975.1 of Bombina variegata variegata. Classification (NCBI taxonomy): domain Eukaryota; kingdom Metazoa; phylum Chordata; class Amphibia; order Anura; family Bombinatoridae; genus Bombina; species Bombina variegata. Next base: position 43 of record CAJPDP010110315.1, on the reverse strand, counting down.
AGGTTACTTTTCTGCTGTGGCCAATTAGGGACAGTTATAAATA
>CAJPDP010110091.1:0-10555 GCA_905336975.1 Bombina variegata variegata | reverse complement strand
TGCCCCCCAATGCCCCCCCTTAGAGCTGACCCTGTACACCACGCCAGGTGGTCTTGCAGTACTCCCCTCGCATGTCATTGCCAGGCCTAAGTTGTTGAAAAATAAAAGTATAGGAGACTAACATAAATGTATGTGTTGTGTGTGTGTACATTCAAATGCTTATGGGTGCTTGGGTGTGTCTTTGAATGTGGATGTCTATGAGTGCCTGGGTGTGTTTGTGCATGCGGCTGCCTGAGTGTGCCTAAGCATGTGGATGACTGAGTATGTCTGTGCATGTGAATGTCTATGGGTGCTTGTGTGTGTGCATGGTAATGTCTATGCGTTCCTGTGTGTGCATGTGGAATTCTATGGGTGTGTTGTGCCTCTATGGGTGCTTCATTTAAAACTAAAATTAAATGACAATCAGAAGTAATGAAAGAATGCACTTTAGAAATTGGGGGAAGCACATTTTAAAATTTCGCCCTGTGAGCCATATTCTCTAAAAAAAAAAATTCAAGTTCATTCCAGCATATTGGTTGATGGCTTTAAACAGGTAATCTTCACAGCATACTAATGGAATTCAGAATTTTGTTTTCTGATTATTTTTTTATTTAAAAGAAAATATTTTTTTTCTATTCTAATGCATTTTAAGATACACAAAGGAATTAAAAAATATATTGAATAAATGAGCAAATGTATTCTAAAGTTATGCAATGGAAACTGACCAATGGTATTTCTAGAGCACCCGAGCATGACCCACTTTACCTTTATTTGGAGTGTGCCAGGTGTCGAAGTCTGTCAGGATTTACTATTTCTCTGCAACAAGAACTAGATGTTCTTGGCAATCGAACAGGTGACTAAAGCATTACTTAAGGGTGTAACGCTGCCTTAAAGAAGCCAAGTACTCTAAACAGGAATAATCTGGTATTAATTCCATTAACTCCCAGCTATAAGCTAAGAAAGCAAGTACAGTACATTCTAGCATATATAAGTGTAGCTTTTTACAGTACATATAATTAAAACTTAATTTCTATCACTTAGATCAGTAAATAAATCTATAGAATGCAACCTGTAGATGGTCCAATATGTAAGATCATTTTATTATTGCACTGTTGCTTGGAAATGAATTACATACATAGTTATTGTCAGCTCAAGAGTGGCTATGCACTGCTGGAAGCTAACTGAACACATCTGGTGAGCTAATTATAAGAGATAATGGGCTCGATTTATTAAGCTACTGTGGACCGGGGCGTACATATACTCCCCTGTCTGCTGCAGATCGCCTCTGGTGGACTGAATTCCCCTGGCGGAATTCAGCATTGCACAAGAACACTATTGTGCATTGCAGAACACTATTCAGCATTGCACAAGAACACTATTGTGCATTGCAGAACACTATTCAGCATTGCACAAGACCAGGGAGATTTAAATTCTCCACCTAATACGGACTTAAGGTTCTCTTGTGAGAACCTGTAGTCGTAGGCAGGCGAAGTCTTTGATAAATCGACCCCAGTGTGTGTAATCACCAGCTAGCACTCAGCAGTACATTGTCGCTGAACATATGTACACATGATTTTCAACAAAGGACACCAAGAGAACAAGAACAATTTTGTTTTAGAAAAAAAAAAGTGAATGTTGTATATGAGTCATGAAAGTTTAATTTTGACTTTAACGTCTCTTTATTAACAAAGCAAAATGATTTGAGATTTTACATTATTTTTCCTGGTAATCTTTTTAAAGCGCTAATATTATTTTAATAATAAAACAAAAAAGTGTCTTATGACATTACTATATCATAAATGCTTCATAAGTGATATAGAGAGACATCAGCCTAACACAGAACAGGAAGTATTTTGGAATTCTCTCATATGGCTTTCAAAGTTAAAAAGATTCATTAACCGCATAATGACCACGACTCATCCTGTACATCGCTGGTCATTAAGGGATTTCTGGCCTATAATTGTGAGTGTCTCGCCGAAAGCAACAAGACTGTGTTATATCACCTTCTCTCCCCTTTGCAGGCCTCTTGAAATAGTGTGGTCTCACCACTATTGAAAATATAAATCCCATAGAAACACCAGTAACCTACAGTTTACTTCACTGGTCGTTAAGGGGTTAAACATTTTTTACTTGAAGATACCACTATATTAATAATTATATCACTGCTAAATTAAACAGAAATTTGAAAACAAAATGTCATGTATATTAAAGAGCACTAACTAAACATGTTAAAATATGTTTGTATGTTAAATGGTTAGATGAAAGCTTTTTAAATTGATTGGCATTTTTCTTTCCACTGGCTTATAAAGACAACTCCCTAAGCTATGTTAGTAGTAACATAATTTCAAGCATATCATTAACATAGACTAATCATTTAATTACAGAAATAGTAATAACTATATATAGATGAATACATAAAACCATTTTGGATGAAACTGAGACAAATACTCTACACATTTCGGATTTTTTATATTTACTTTCCAAAGCATAAATGAATTTTAATTGCTTTATTATGGGACAATAAAGTTCAAATAGACTCCTCAATAATCATAATATCAACACCATCACTAGATCTTAAAAAGACATGTAACTCTCATTATTACTACTTGCATGGAGATACTTGGGGGTCGATTTATCAAAGCCTTTGGCAGACTTCGCCCCACTACGACTGCAGGTTCTCACGCGTGTTTGGCTGTGCGCGGGCAGGGTCGCGATTGCACGCAAACGCAAAATAGCACTCGTGTGCAATGCTGAATTCAGGCAGTTGAATTCAGTCCGCCAGAGGCGAGCTGCGGAGTATGTGCGCCCCTGTCCCCCGCAGCTTTATAAATCGGCCCCCAAGTTTACTGTTGGTATGGTTTACTGAAAATAAAATTAATTGTGTAATAATTATTTTAATATTTGGAATATACTTTGGTTTATTTTTGGCATTAGCCATGAAACACAATTCATTATAACTTCTGGAATGCTGACAAAGAACTTTATTAGTTTGCTCTTTAGAGATTGGTAATACTTTTTAATAGCTAAACCTATTACACAGCAAGTACCAAGGAAAATATTCGAAGTCAAATGTGATAGAGATGGAAAATGGGTCAGTATTATTCTGATTTAATCTAGCTGAACTAATAAATGATCAGCTCTGCGTGTTTATTGTTGGCAAACTTTTTACCTAGATGTAATCATGTCAGCTGTCCAAAAGCAAAGGCAAATTCAAATACTATATACAAAAATAAGTTTATTGGGATATTAAAGGGACACTAAAGTCAAATCACAGATTAGATATTCAATTGTGTGCAAAGAAAGTTATATAGGATTCACAATGCATAAATTTTAATGTACCACTTCCAATCCAGTTTTCTTTCTACTATTTGTCTTGTATTATGTTTAATGGTTTGAAAGGGATTATTATTATTATCGGTTATTTGTAGAGCGCCAACAGATTCCGCAGCGATTCATTAAAGGGATAGTTAATATAAACTATATTAAGATTTTAATATAAAATGTTTAGTTATGCGTAGTAAAATGACTATGCATTATACTGTCATTATTGTCCTAATAAAAAGACAATGCAATAGCATTTACTCTGAAATTTAAAAGAACAGTGGATTTTAAATTGACTTACATTTGCTGCCCCCCTTTATTATGTGACAGCCATCAGCCAATCACAGACTCCTGTATACACACTGTGAACTGTTGCACATGCTCAGAAGGAGCTGGCGCCTCAGAAAGTGTGCATATAAAAAGATTGTGCACAATCTGATAATAGAAGTAAATTAGAAAGTCTCTTAAAACTGCATGCTCTATCTGTATCATGAAAGTTTAAATTTGCACACAATTCTGGAATATAGCAAAGCTTGTATAATTACTTGGGCCACACTGAAATTAGAAATTAAATAATTAAGAAAGGGTATGATTAATAATTAGATTATGTTTACATTGGAAAGTAGAATTTAATTGATCTTAAAGGCACAGTCTATTCAAAATTAAACTTTCATGATTCAAATAGGGAATGCAATTATAAACAACTTTCCAATTTACTTTTATCAACAATTTTGCTTTGTTCTCTATGGATTGTTTGTTGAAAGCTAATCCTAGGTAGGCTCATATCCTAATTTCTAAACCCTTGAAGGCCACCTTTTATTTCAGTGCATTTTAACAGTTTTTCACAGCTAGACAGCACTAGTTCATATGTGGCATATAGATAACATTGTGCTCACTCCCTTAAAGTTATTTATGAGTCAGCACTGATTGACTAAAATGTAAGTCTGTCAAAAGCACTGAAATAAGGGGGCATTTGGCAGAGGCTTAGATACAAGGTCATCACAGAGGTGAAAAAAAAAGTATATTAATATAACTGTGTTGGTTATGCAAACTGGGGAATGGGTAATAAAGGGATTATCTATCTCTTTAAACCAAAAAAATTCTGGAGTAGACTGTCCCTTTAAATATAATCTTATATAGCAGCATATTAACAATCTACATTTTTCTTTAGCTTTAAAAGCTCACAAAGGGCCGTTGATCTAAAGACCTCCGCACAAGTCTCATTATTTGTAGAGCGCCAACAGATTTCCCTTCTCATGACTAACACTGGACTTGCTTGGCTGAAAACACAGAAAGAGGCAGTACATTTTTATTTTTAAGATGATTTCTAATTATGCACACCTCTTTAAAATAAATTTACCGTGCGCCCAATGCATTATCCCCTAATAAATATTAATAGGACAAGTCCCCAATCCTTAAAAGAATACTTACTGTAGTAGACTTGTGCTACCCCAAATAATTTGGTTCATCTGAATCTTTTGTAACGAATGATTGTTGAAATTAATTTTCCCAAATATTCATTGGCTGCACTATTTGGTATTCATTTAATTTTGAACAAAACAAATAGTTAATATTTGTAGAACATTTACATTGGTTGTTGTTAAACAAATGTAAATGCTCTTTTGTTACAGGTGGAAAAGTTCCCTTGTAGCGTTGTACTTACTTCTAGCGTTCTGCGCAAACCCTGATCTTTCTTCTCAGAGCTCAGGCCATGGTAATAGGAGGTTTAGCGTGGCGGATCCCAGGCCTTGTGTTAAAGGACCTTCTCCTGTAATAGAGGCTCTGGGATCTGCCGCGCTAAACCTCTAACTAGTGTCCCCCCAGGGCTCTGAGAAAAAGGATTAAGGTTAACACGGCTCTCCAGAACGCTATAAGTAAGGATTGAATCCCTTAAAGATAATTTAAAGAAAGCAAATGAATACTAACAAATGTTGTCCGTATCTTTTTGTTTTCTTTCAATTTTGTTGGTGCATTCATTCGGATATTTGTTTTGTGAACAAATGCACATCTCTTATATAATAATAATCATGTAAACGCTGTGAAATAAATGTAATAAAGCAAATAGATTTTTTATTTTTTTTAAAATTACTTTTATTACAAAATGATAAATAAAAATATTTAGGTTTCCCAATGTTAACTTTAGTGCCCTAGAGCTCTAGGTTTTTTTTATTTTATTTTAACATTAAAGGGACATTGTACACTAAATTTTTCTTTGCATAAATGTTTTGCAGATGATCTATATATATAGCCCATCTGGGTGCGTCTGTGTAACAATGTATATTTTTGCTTATTTTTTAATAACATTGTGCTTATTTTCAGACTCCTAACCAAGCCTCAAAGTATGAGATATAGAACCAGGTCTACAGATCCCTGCTGCTATTGTTTGTGTAATTGGTCTTTTCATATTCAGGGGAGGGGGGGGGGGTTCTGCTCTTTCAGCTTTCCCAGTTCCTTTCAGTGGGTGTCCCAGCCTAATCTCATCAACAGTGCTAAACCGGCAGCTTTTACGTATGTTTTTAAAAGGTTTTACACTGTATCTGTGCATACTCTTCTTTATAACAGTGTCTTTTACATGCAGTTATATGAAAATGTGTGTACACTGTCCCTTTAAAGGACCATTAACGACAGTAGAACTTTATAATCAGCTAACGCATAATAAAAAAAGTCAATGCAAAAGCACTTGAGTAGTAGTTTTATTTTCTCACAAAAAATTCAAATTTAGCTAATTTTTCCTTCCCCATATCATGTGACAACCATCAGCCAATCACAAAATGCATATACTTATGTAGTATGAATTCTCGGTAGGAACTGGGGCCTCAGAAAGTTAGCAAATAAACAGACTGAACATTTTGATAATGGAAGTGAATTGGAAAGTTGTTTACACTTTTGACTTTAGTGTTCCTCCAAGAATACTTTGGGTATAGTCTACTTTTCTTTAAAGAAGTAATTGTTGTGGGAAAAAAAACAAAGGAACAAAAAAAATAATGCACATATACTTATTGCACACTGTGGGTGAGATTACATATGCGGCATCACTGGATGTAGTGATCACATATATGTATGCGGCATGTATATTTTTCCCTTCAGCCGCTGTTTTTACTCCCATAAACTAACATAGAACCGGCGTCGCAAGTCGGTATCACATATTCTGCGCAAGGACTTACTCAGCGAAAATGGAGAAATTTTACTCAAATTTTACCTTGCCACACATAGGCAGGCGCAGTAAGCCTTCTGCTGAGTATATGAGCACAGTAACTCCCTGGAAGTCTTAACAAACACCTAACGCATGCGCAATATCTAATAAATGTATTAACCCCTAATCGGCCAACCCCCAAATCCCAAAGTATCTAATAAAGTTATTAACCCCCCTTCTAAATTAACCCCAATAAACAAAGACTACCTGAAAAAATTTATAAAAATTTAACAAAATAAAAAAATCCTAACTTAACATTAAAATAAAAAATCATAACATTACATTAAAAAAAAACTAAAATTAATTTAAAATAAAAAATCTAATATTACAAAAAATAAAAAAATCTAAGATTACAGAAAAAAATAAACTAAATTATCCAAAATAATTTTTTTAAACCTAATCTAATACCCCTATAAAAACAAAAAAGCCACCCCAAAATAAAAACACCCCATAATCTAACACTAAACTACCAGTAGTCCTTAAAAGGGCCTTTATTGCCCTGAAGAAATCAGCTATTTTATGTAAAAAAATACAAATTAACCCCTAACAGTAAACCCCCCCACCCACCCAGCCCCCCAAAATATAAAAGACTTAACTCTAAAAAAATATAATCTACCCATTGCCCCTAAAGGGGCATTTGTATGGGCATTGCCCTCAAAAGGGCAATCAGCTCTTTTGCTGCCCATTAAAAAATAAAAAAAGCCATATTATAAAAAAAAAACCACCCCCAAAAAAAAACTAACACTAACCCCGACATAGGTACTCACCATTTCTGAAGTCTGGCGGTGAAGGTCTTCTTCCAGGCAGATCCATCTTCATTCAGCGTGGGGCCATCTTCTTTCTTCATCCCGGTGGTGCGGAGCGAAGGCAGTGCGGAGCAGAGCAGGAACGGCCGGCGTTGCAGACATCCGACGTGGACTGAAGATTGAATGCAAGGTACCCGTTTTGAACAGCCAATAGGATTTAAGTAGCTCTCATCATATTGGCTGTCACAGGATGCAAGAATACTTCAACTCCAAGACGATTTAATGTCCCTTTAAATTAATCCAAAAATCATACAAGAAGTGGTTGGTTCCTAGTGGGTTTGAATACTGTTGTCAAGAGAATCCCAAGGTATCTAATATGGTTTTCACAGTGCAAAGTTACAAAAAACTATTAGAAGACTATGTGAAAACTGTTTTTTAGGGACAAAAACTCTGCACAAACCTGTGCTAACCAGGGTGCACATCTCTTCTAATAAATTTGAATAGACCTCAATAATATCAAATAATTATTTTTAACACAAATTATCTATGATTTCTCTTAAAGCAATATAAAACTCTCGTTTGAAATGCCTATTAATAACTTTTTTTTTATTTAAATTGGAATATTTTGTTACATGTGTGCAATTAAATGAGTGCAAGCCAAAAAAATATTGCAATTTTGGATTTGCTTGGAGTTAAGTTAGCACTGTTAAAAGGCTATGAGAGTCTAATCTCAAATGTACAGGAGTGCACTTCAAAGTTAAATATGGGCATTTTTGCTTTACACTATTTGCAAAAATCTCCCGGTATGCCAGTATGCCAGTCCAGCACTGGCTATGCATTGCACACAGAACTTGGAGCATGTGCAAGAGGGGAATGCGCATGTATAAGATTTTGATTTGAATGGCGGTGTTGAATTGTCCCCATGCAAGATACCACAGGTGTTTTTGTTAGCTGAAAAGCATTTGAGAATTCTGACGGAACAAAGACCTTCTATAGTTGTGTTAAGTGCCAGAAACTGAAAGTTTATCATCTTCATTGATTATTGATTATTATGGAACTGGACTCACAACATGGGGCTGTGACAGGGGCAGGTACAAATATTTATGAATTCCAGAATTTGAAGTAGTGAAGTGCAGTTTGTACTTTTTTGAGATATTAGTTTAACCATTTGTCTGTTGACTCCGTTACATTCAATGGGAGGGGCTTTATATCTAGGCCTTTAACTCCATTACATGCAAAGGGAGGGGCTTTTTTATCTATGCCCGTAACACCCTTACATTCAATTGGATGTGCTTTTTTTTACCTAGACCAAAGTCTCCATTATATGCAAAGGGAGTTTTTACATATATATTAATTTTTTTTACCTAGGCTAAGGACTCCATTACATTCAATGGGAGGAGCTTTTATAATTAGGAAGATGACTTCCTTACATTCAATGGGAGGTGTTTTGTTTACCTTGGTGGTTGACTCATTACATTCAATGGGTGGTGCATACCAAACTGCAATGATTCTGATCTGATAAGGTACAGATTTATTAAACTCAAAATACGCTCCATATGGATTGTATGCAGATAATAGTCAGTTCTCACAGAGCTTAGAAATTCTCTGCTAGTGTTCATTCACATGACAAATCACAGGATTGTGCCCTGGTACAATAAACTTCCCATAATAAGCCACTTAATGATTTAAAACAACAAAAATGTAGAAATTAATATCAATGAATGTTGTTTAGTTAAATGCATTAAGCATTAAAACACTCAGCTTTTGTCATGATTTCATCTGGCTTTCTCTGAAGCAGTATTTGTTGCACTTCTTTAGGATTTTTTACAAAGATATACTGCAAAATAATTATTTCAAAGTTATAAAAACACTTTTTTTTCTTTGCCTCAGTAATCTTGATATTCTAAAAAAATGTAAAAAAAAATGTAGGTTTGTTTTTATGACTTTGTTCATTGGCACGTCATTGGCATTATAGCGTTCTATCTTGGGGGCTATAGCCAAAAATATCTTATTTTTAACCCCTTTGCTACTGTGAATTTCAGAGGAAAATCAAAGAATTTTTAGCATTTTTGCTATCACTTCATTTAAACAGAGAGAGAGGCTTGTTTTTTATTTACCTATCAAAACAATGCAATTTTTAGACAACCCAAGGTGTTGATTTAATCCCATTTTGGTATATTTCATGCCACTGTTTTGCCGCCATATGCAATCATATTAAAAAATGTTTTTAACTTTTTCACAAACTTTGGGTTTCTCACTCTAATTATTTACAGACAACTACTGCAGTCATAAGACAAATAGTTGTAAAAAATTAGCTGGGGTCTTTTTGGCAACTGTGCACCACACTATTGAAATTCCCGACAGTGAAGGGTAATAGTATTTTAATATAAAGATTACCCTCCAACCTGACACTTCCCACCTTCCTTAACCCCCTCAAACAGCTCTCTCCCCCCACACACCCACAATCCTGACCACCATCTTAGTTACTGGCAGTCTGCCAGTATGAAGTTTTAGTTTTTTTTTTAAATGTTATTTATTTATTGATTTTCTGCAGTGTAGGATCCCCCTTACTCTTCCACCTCCCTGATTACTCCCAAACAGCTCTCTAACCCTCCCCCCTCCCAAATGTGTCTGCCATCGTAGGTATTGGCAGGCTGGCAGTTGTCGTATATATATATTTTTATATACGTAATGCCATACGATGGACTATGTACCGTATGACGTATATATACATCGCAATGGCGCAAGGGGTTATGGTAACTAAAGGGACATAAGAGTCCCCATAAGAATAAGAGCATTTTATTATTGCGTTTCCACTTGAAAAGGGGGTTAAACACACAGTTAAAAGGTCAATAAATGTCTCATAATTACAATATTTTTCTGCATTCTTGCAATAAACTAACATACTGAGTGGGTTTAACAATATTTGCAATAAATTAATACCTTGTTTGCTGTAATTGTTTTTCAATAGCCAAACTCCACCCACCACTTCTCCTGTTTGGAGGAACCAATCTGAACTTGTAAAGTTTAAAAGGCTATCAGAATCATATCTGCTGAAGTCAATTAGGGGCAGATATTCTCAGAACTGGAAAACTATCACCTAGATTACGAGTTATGCACGCTGTAGGGAATTTAACGAATGCAACAAAAGTTGCGTTATTTAACCCTCTATAGCGCAGCCATTACAAGTTTTGAAACAGCCGTCTTGTGCGTGCGATATGGTTGTGTTGAGCTCCATACCGCACAAAATACAAGCGCTGTTTTGACGTGCTTGTGCTCGCTTCCCCCAAAGACATCAAAGGGGAGAGCGGGTTAG
>CAJPDP010110028.1:0-15685 GCA_905336975.1 Bombina variegata variegata | reverse complement strand
CATACGCTGTCAGCATTTATAATTGCACCAGTAGTTCTTGTGAACTGTTTGTGCAATGCCACCCCCTGCAGATTCACGGCCAATCGCCCACTAGCAGGGGGTGTCAATCAACCCGATCGTATTCAATCGGGTTGATTTCTGTCTGTGGCCTCAGAGCAGGCGGACAAATTATGGAGCAGCGGTGTTTAGACCGCTGCTTCATAACTTCTGTTTTCGGCGAGCCTGGAGGGTTGCCGGAAACAAGGGGCAACACGCTCCATTCAGAGCTTGATAATTTGGCCCCTATAAATGAAATTTCATTGCCTAGCAGCAATATTGACAATAGTGCAGCAGATCATTGACAGCCTTTCCTAGATAAAATGATATGACTATAAATAACACCCCTTAAAGCTGTACAGAAGCTGAAATCATCTGAGACATTAGACAAACAGGGACGCTCTTTGAGTTTTACTACTGTACATTATGTCTTGACATCAAACCTCTGAAACAACTTACCCTGTTCAGTTAATAGCATCTGAAACACACAAATTAAAATGTAATTTCCTTTGGGACTTTTTTGCACACTGGACTAGCTAATAAATAACTGGACACATAATCAAACAGATTTTATCTGGTCTATTAATGTCTCGCTTTTCAATTCCAACACTTACTTAGAAAAAAAAGACTGCAATGCTTTATATTATGTCACTTATGCCAATATAATTATAGTGCAGCTTTTGGTGGATTTGTCCCTACAAAGATATTGCTTTATTTTGCTTTTTATTTCCCAAGAGTTCCAATTAAAAGGTGAACCAATTTACTTAATTTCTGTTTATGAGGCATATAAAAAAAAGTCAACTACTTTGGAGATAAAACGTTATAATTATATAAAAATATCATATCCTTGTAAGGTTTTATTTTTACTAGTTTTCTTTAAACATAATATCCGCTAATAAGGAAGAATTTTAATTTAACTGAAAGTATGTTATAGCTTTCATATAGATTCCCAGGCCAGATTACGAATGGAGTGCTATCGTTAACGTGAGGAATGGAAACGTGATTGCGAGATTGCAGTGTTTTTTTATGCACAAATCCATATTACAAGTGGCGCTGTGTTTAAATTACCACAAATTCAATTGCACAAACACACAGTAATTTATGCTCCGCATATGTTCTAAGGGTGGTATTGAGCGGCAATGTGCGCTCATTTTACAAGTTGAAAGTAAATACGCTTGCTCAAACGCAATCGCATTTTACGCTCAAACTTTTTACTCAATTCGAAAGTTCACATAAAGAGTTTGGCTGGAGGAAAAAGTTGCACTAAAGTTATACTATTAAATTATACTATTGACCCCTAAACAGCCACACCTTCACCTTGCAAGCTACCCTGCTACACAATTAACCCCCAAACTGCCACACCCCCACATTGCAAACGACTCCACTACACTTTTGACTCCTAAACCACCCCACCCACACATAGAAAACCACAACGCAATTAACCTCTAAACTGCCACAAACCCACAGAGCAAACCACTACACTATTAACTCCTAATATGCCATATCCCCACATAGCAAACCACTATACTATTAACCCTTAAACCACCACACCCCCACATCCCAAACTACTCCGCTACATTATTAAACCCTAATCCACCACACCTCCACATCACAAACTGCTCCTCTACACTATTAACCCCTAAAAAGCTACGCCTCCAGATTGCAAAATACCCTTCTAACCTCCTAACAGCTACCCCTTCCTAACAACCCTAACCTAACACCATCTAAGCAACAAAAATAAAAGACCCACCATTGCATAAAAAAAATACATTAAAAAAACCCTAACATTACATTTTAAAAAAATAACATTACTGAAAGTAAAAAAACCTAACCCCCTTAAAAAACACCCCAAAATAAATCAAATGTTAAAATACTATAGTAATAGCCATAAGAACCCCATTCTACAATAAAAGTAACCCCCTAAAAAAAGCTTATCTAAAAACAATTAGTCTAAAAATTGCTCTAATAAGGGCATGTAGTAGGGCATTGCCCTAAAGCAATTTCAATTATCTAAATGATCTAATTTACTAAAGAAAAAAAAAACTTATCCTAAAAAAAGATTGTCCAGAAAACATTTGGTTGAGCATTGCTCTTAAAAGGGCATTTAGTAGGGAAGTGCTCTAAAGTAAACTTAGCTCTTTTGTAGCCCAATAAAAAAAATATATATATTCTAAAAAAATGTAAACTAAAATAAAAAAATTGTTGCCCTGAAAAAAGGGCTTTTGGTTGGCATTGCCCTTAAGTGAAGATAGCAATTTTTATTTAAAAAAAAAAAAAAAACCTTACAAAAAAAAAACTCACCCAGAAACACCTACAGATAAATCCCAAAATGATACTCATAGAACTTGAATCTGTCTCCTATGTGATCGCCAACTGTTGTGCTCCTTTTCATGGTTGGGAACATCTTCATTCTGGGGGACAGCGGGAGTCAATCTTCATGGAGGCAGTGGCAGCGCATCTTAAAAGAGGTGGCAGTCCTTTTCTATCATTATCCAATGCATCTTCTTATCTTCTTTTGTTCTCATCTTCTGATCTTCCATCACCGATATCCTCTTGATGCGGTCACCTGATGCACACTGAACTTAAAGGGGTACCCTTGCATTCCGTTAGGCTTTTCCGTTAGTCCTTTTCTATCATTATCCAATGCATCTTCTTATCTTCTTTTGTTCTCATCTTCTGATCTTCCATCACCGATATCCTCTTGATGCGGTCACCTGATGCACACTGAACTTAAAGGGGTACCCTTGCATTTCGTTGGGCTGAGTTTAAAATCAAAATTAAAATCAGTCAATAGAAAAAGTTTTCATACTATTGGCTGATTTGAATTGGGAAATTTAAATCAGCTAACAGCAAGGCAAGAGGGGTACCTTGCATTCAAATTTCAGTGTGTAGTTGGTGATCGCATGAAGAGGATGTTGTGATGGAAGATCAGAAGATAAGAAGACGCATTGGGTGGAAGATGGGTGAAGACTTCCCCAGCAAAAAGGGGGCCAAAGATGAATGAAGATAGACCATCGCAGGCGGGGATGCAAATAGAAAAGGACCACTGCATACATGAAGACGGTCCATTGCATCCTTGAAAATTGCCCCCTCAGCCACCAATATGAGCAGGATGAAGATGGGCCCCTGCCATGAATAGAAGCACTGCAGTTTGCAATTACGTAGGAGCCGGATACAAATTCATTGGGTATCATCTTTAGGGTTTATCTGTAGGTTATTTTTTATTGTTTGTTTGTTTTTTAGTTTGAGGGGTTATAGAAAAAGAGCTATGTTTCCCTACCAAATATCCTTATCAGGGCAATTTTTAGAGAAGGTTTTTTTAGATAGGCTTTTTTGGGGGGTTACTTTTATTGTAGAATGGGGTTGTATTTTTATGTCAAAAAGGGCTAAATTGCTTTAGAGGAATGCCCTACAAAAAGTTCTTCTAAGGGCTATTGCTATAGTAAATTTTAGTGTTAGTATAGGGCTTGTTATTTTGGGATGCTTTTTTTAAGGGGGCTTTAGATTTAAAATAGGCATACCTGTGGGGTTCTTTATTTTGGGTATTTTTTTATTTTCTGTAATGTTAGTTTTTTATTTTTCGTAATGTTAGTATTTTTATTTTCTGTAATGTTAGGTTGTTTTTTTTTTCTGTAATTTTAGATTGTTTTTGGTATCTTAAGGGGTTTTAGGTTAGGGGTGTAGGGGGGTTAGCTGCTAAGAGGTTAGTGGATACTTTGTAATGGGAATTGTGTCAGTTTGAGGTTTAATAGGGAAGCGGGACAGTTTGCAATGTGGGGTGGTGTTGGTTTAGGGGTCAATAGTGTAACGGAGCAGTTTGCGATGTAGGGGTATGACAGTTTAGGGGTTAATAGTGTAGTGGAGTAGTTTGTGATATGGGGGTGTGAAGTTTAGGGGTTAATAGTGTAGTGGGATATTTTGCATTGGGCTATGTAGCAGTTTAGGGATTTTTAGAGGCTTATTGCAATGTGGGTTAGCGTGCAAGTAAGGGTGTTAGTTTTTTTTCCACTTTTCAAACTACATTGAATTCTATGGGGGAATATGTTAACGCAGTCGCGATATTGAAACTTCAGCATTTTGTGAACCCGTAATCTAGCCCTGAGTGAGCAGTAGTATTTGCTTTATCACAGCTGCGTAAAATTAATAAGAAAGGATGCAAAAAAATATTATTTTGACAAATTGTTCTGTAGCCCAGAAACCTGTCTTTAAAGAAAAGCCATGTATAGGTTTTAATGCTCAGGTGTTCACTGTATTAATGGTGATCACCTGGCATGAATAATTGTGGACCTTTTTGAAGCACTACATGACAGTGCTGCATTCTAGTGCTCTTGCTAATGTGCACACTCATGAACGTATGTTCCTGCTTTGCATCAAAAAATAACAAGAAAATTAAGGAAATTTAATTATAGAAGTAAAGTGGAAAGTTGTTTAAAATGTTATGCTCTATCTGAATCATGAAAGATACATTTTAGCTTTATGTCCCTGTAAATGTGAGCGGCATCTATAAACTCCAAAACAGCTCAGCACATGGGTGTGAAATGTCTCAGCATAAAAACCTTCAATATAAAATTCTGTGATCTGAACTTGACCCAGAGAAAAGATATTTAATCTTACAAGTGGAAGTGGAGGGAATGATTTTAACTTTATGTAACATTTATGAGCCCAATAAATTGGAAAAAGTATTTTGGGAAAATTTACAGGTGAAGCTTCTACCAGTTTATATAAAAAAATGAATTATTGCCGGTGATTTTAATTTAGCATTGTGTCCTACTTTGGATAGGCTTAAAACCTCTCTGAACAGGAATAGCAAGCAAGAATCTAAATTCTTTAAATTTTTTAGTAATTTACTCAGCATTAAAGACATCTGGCTGGTACAGAACCCAGATCTAAAGAAATTTTCATGTGAGTCACATACACACCAAACAATCGACTAGATTACGAGTTTTTTGGTACAGCTATACCGCTGAAAAATTGGCCATTGAGCGTGGAATGGCCGGGAACGCATATTACGAGTTGCGGCGGTATGGCTATACCGCAAGCATTTTAACCTGTAACGCAACGTCCAGTCCGCACTCAAAAAAATAACATTTGAGCTCAGGCGCCTGTATTACAGGTTGTGCTGGCCAGCTAAAATGCTTGCGTTATAGTCTATACCGACATGATCCATACCGCCATCTGAAAGCAGTAGTAATGGATTTTCTTGAACAAAAATGTTTCACAAAACTCATAATTAAACTGTTACAAAGTACACTAACACCCATAAACTACCTATTAACCCCTAAATTGCCCCTCCCGAAAATACTATATAAAATTTATTAAACCCTAATCTGCCGCCCACCTACATTGCGACTATTAAATAAACCTATTAACCCCTAATCTACCGGCCCCCCACATCGGCGACACTAAATAAATCTATTAACTCCTAATCTGCCGCTCCCAGACATACCAGACACTAATAAAAATTATTAACCCCTAATCCACCGCTCCCAGGCATAGCCGACACCTAAATAAACCTATTAATCCCTAAACCGCCGGCCAACCACACTACCAACACTATAATAAAGTATTAACCCCTTAACCTCCAGCCCCCGACATCATAACTACTAAACTAAACCTATTAAACCCTAAACCACCGCCCCCCCCACATCGCAAAACACTAAATTAAATTATTAACACCTAAACCTAACACCCCTCTAACTTTAAATTGAAATGACAATATAACTATTTTTTTAAAAAATAAAACCTTACCTGTAAAATAAAAAACAACTAAGTATAAACTATAAATTAAACTAACATATTTATTCTAATAAAATAAAAAAGTACCAATTAAAAACCTAAATTAAAATTTTTAAAAACCTAACACTACGAAAAAATAATAAATGAAATGATCAAAAATAAAAACATTTACACCTAATCTAATAGCCCTATAAAAATATAAAGCCCCCCAAAAGTAAAACACCCCCTAACCTACAATAAACTAACAATAGCCCATAAAAGGGCATTTTGTATGGCATTGCCCTAAGTTAAACAGCTCTTTTACCTCAAAAAATTGCTTAGCCCCCTAAAAAGTAACCCCCCCACCCAACCACCCCCTTAAAATAAAAAAACTTAACTCTAAAAAATCCTAAGATACCCATTGCCCCTAAAGGGGCATTTGTATGGGCATTGCCCTTAAAAGGGCATTCAGCTCTTTTTCGGCTCATTAAAATATAAAAAGCCCTAATCTAGAAAAAAAACACAACCAAAAAACTAAAACTAACCCCATAAAATCTACTCATGGTTCATGAAGTCTGGACATCCATCTTCATCCACGCGGCGAGAAGTCTTCATCCAGACGGCGAAGCCTTCATCCTTCTTGAGAACATCTTCTATCTTCATTCCGGTGTCGCGGAGAAGAGCTATCCTGGAGGGCGATAACATTCTGAGCGGAGCGTCCTCTTCATACGATCACCGCCGTACACTGAAGTTGAATGCATGGTACCCATTTGAAAATGGCGTACCTTTCATTCCTATTGGCTGATTTGAGTCTTCAAAACAGCCAATAGGATGAGAGCTACTGAAATCCTATTGGCTGATTGGTATGAGCTTAACTATCCCCCAATCTTTCTTAAAATAAAACACAACCTGGAAAAATGGGCCAAATTTAAATTAACTCTAACAGGCAAAGTCATTTTAATAAAGATGGTGATATTCCCCAAACTTCTTTATCTAATGGAAAATATCCCAATTATGATAAAACAAAGGGATTTAAGTCCATTTAAACAGGTATGTCTACAATTTATGTGGGGGATTTGCACTACCAGATATTGAAATATATAACCTAGTTGGTATTGGGAAGATTGCTCTGGATTAGTTAACTGGAATTGATTATTATTATGCAGTTCAATCTCTAGAAGAAAACTTAGTCGAGCCATACTCCCTTTCGGCACTCCTTTATTGTACCCCTGATAAGTGGCCCAATGAAGTTAAACAACTACCCGTTATCCAAAACGTGATTGTGGACTGGCATAAAATTCTGAAAATCCTACACATTAATCCTTATGACTCTAAATATTTAATTATCACTGGTAACCCCAATTTTACCCCAGCGTTAGAATATAAATTCTTTAAAGACTGGTTCTCTAAGGGACTAATGTATGTATATCAGTTTATAGAAATAGGGTCATGGAGATATAAGACATTTTCTGATTTGAAACAGGAATTCGGTATACCGAATAGATAATTTTTTGCATTCTTACAGGCCCGACACTTTGTTCAGGCATTTACACATAAAAATATAGGGGAGGAATCATGGCGTATTGTAGAACCTGCAAGAAATACTTTCTCCTACTTTTATATAAAATAATTATGAGTTTCCATGGTCAAGTTAATGTACAAGAAATAGCAGATGTTTGGCGGGTTTCACCAGAAATTATTCAAAAAAGTCTCAAAATGTCAGATACTGCAACACTCTCCTCCTCTTGGAGAGAATCGCATACTAAACTTATATATAGAATATATATTACACCAAATATTAAGGCTAGATGGTCTAAGATGAATTACTGGGTTAACAAAATTGACCAAAATTTTACACAATTAACGGGTAACCATGTCCTTTTTTTTATTGACGGCCAAAAAGAAAACTCCTTTAAAAATACTCATTAATTAAACCCTATAATTATGACTGGTAGACTACTGATTCTGAAATATTGGAAATCTAATAAAGCCCCTAGCCTGACAGATTTTCTCCAGAAACATAAAAATCAGATGATAATGGAGCAACTGGACACCTCGATAAATTCAGAAACTCAAATTAAACGTGTTTTCTATAAATGGAAGAACATAATCTTAAACTACTCTATAGAAATACAGGTACAACTAATTGCACCTTTTAGGGGCACTGTGTATCTCAAACTGGCCATTGCAAACAATGAATTCCCTAACCGGTGGGCAGAGGGAGGTGCGGGTGAGTGAGGTGGTGTTAAGAGATTTTTTTTTTCTGTTTTTTTGTTCTATTTATTTCATTTGACATTTGCCAAATCAAGAGTTTTTATAGTTCCATACGGCATTACGGAGTATTAATATATTCTCAAATGTATTCTCTTTGCCACATTATGTTATTTGTGATGTAAGTAAGCTTCTTAACTCATGTTTCTGGCAAGACTAAAGGCTCGCGCGGAAACTGCTGCACTCGCAACATAATAAATCGCCCCCTTAGGGTCACATGATCTAAAGCTCTCTTCTTCTGTGAGTTTATTTAATATGTTTCATCAGTACTGTAAGGTCCTTTAAAGAATTTTAGAAAATCTAATTTTAGCTTCAGAGTTGTTTATTTAGCTATGCAAGGTTGTCGATGTAAAGAAGAGACAAATACATTGCATTATAATGCAATGTAGGGCTTAAATGTGAGATCATCAATAAACTCCAAAACAGCTTGGCACATAAGGGGTTAAAAAGATTTTGCAGGGAAATTCAGAGACTTTGACTGCAGTCAAAGGAATGATGGCTATTTGAATCAATATCGAAAAATACAACCTAATGTGTCTGAATTCATTTTTTAACCTAAGCAAGTGTATTACTCTGAAATGCAGTTAACAAAGTCATGCAAATAAATTATTAAATATTTTTTTAAATTGTCCCATGATACCCAAATGTTGAAGCATTTGAAAGTAATGCAGCATAGCTGTAAAAAGCTCTTGTGCAACTTTTTAGTTTCAAAAGCTCTGAGGACATAGTAAACATTCTAGCGTAAAGTACAATTGAGCTTGCGATCACATTTTATTTTCAATTCGTAATACCAGCAGTAAATCAGACGAACGCAAACACCTGCGATAAACCCCTTATCGTTCGTGCGCAAATGTTAGCACTCCACTTGTAATCTGGCTCTATTTGTGGTGAGCTGAAGAATTGTTGAGGTAAAATATCCTCCCTTCTTACATAGAGATGCTCAGGTGATATTTTCTTGTCAGCTTTTTACAGTTATGCTACATCACTTTCAAGTGATGTAGCATATTAGTATTATGTCCCTTTAAGTGGTTTACAAGCTTCTAAAGGGGCCATTATGGTGAAAGAAAGGACATGCTCTCATTTATTAAAGCATGAAATTTTATCACAACCCACCCCAAATCTATGTCTTTAACCCCATCAAAAGGGGTAAAATATAATTAAGCACTACAGGGGAGCTGCAGAAAATAACTGGTCCTGAGTGGAAACTGCTGCTGAGCAAATCAGCAGCGCTCCCACAACCCAGCTGTGTTAACTGATTCAGTGGTAGTTTCCACTCTGGAACAGCCATTCTCTGCATCTCCCAAGAGGTACTTTAACCATGGGATAGATTTATTAAGAGGGGAATGCCCCTAATGGTTGCTTATTTGAGCCTGCAAAAGTTATATATAAAGCAACAGTTTAAACCTCTACTTCCTAAATCTTCTCCACCTATTTTGAGATGGTAGGTGAAAATCACCCCAGCCTGATCCAACCAAGGTGATTGACAAGCCCTGCTCTCAAGCAATTGGTTGTGTGGGTGCAGTTGGGGCATTGCATGGGGAATTTGTGAACAGGTTCAGTACATGTGAACCATGTCTGTCCGGAAAATGCTAAATGTGATCCTTAATTCTTAATCCCATTTGATTGAGACTGTTTTTTTTGCTTTATAATAATCCAGAAGACTACTGTGATTGCCTGTGAACAAAACAAATACTTGATCCTTTAATTAAATCAAGAGTTCATGGATGTTATAAACATTAGTAGAGTAAAAGAGACATTTAAATCAAATTATGTTATCTATGCATTGAAAATAATTAAATGCATTGTAAAAGATCTGCAAGCAAAATAAATATTTAAAGCTTTTACAACTGATATTTCATTAGAAAAATATGTATTGTTTTAGAAATCCCAGAACACAATGTATAAAAAGCCTCTTAAATGTTTCTATTAGCTGATTTTTTAATTCCTAGTCCAATCAACCAATATAAAAAGCGTTCATTCTATTGGTTGATTGTACTAAGAATTCAAAAATCAGCCAATAGAAATGTAAGGGCAACCCCTATATAAGGAGGAACCTTGCATTCAAGCTTCAGTGTGTGGTGGTGACCGCATGAAGAGGACCTCTGCAAGAAGAATGGAGACAAGAGGAAAAGAAGGATCGGATGAAGATGGAAGAAGAAGGAAAATTGTAAAAAAAATTGTATGCAGTATGTTTATTATGAATATAAAAAAGTCTCTTTAAGGTAGTGTGAATTTGACAATTAGCGTGCATGCATTAAAGTGTGGGTATATGGTGAACACTTTTTTTTTTTACTGTAGCTAAATGCATTCCAAAATAAGAATATTTTAATGTGAAGTCAAAACCATCATATGTATAACATATTTGCATTAGAAAATCTTAATCTGTTTCTTCTTTTACTTGGAAATTTAACTGTCTTTTCTACAGATGCAGTATGAACATATGTATCCATTCCTTTACCTTTTAAAATATTACATTCTGTTACTAGGTATTGTAAAGGGACTTCTTAAACAAAAACCTCATTTCTCCAGATAGACATTATTTGAATATAAATGATGTGTAAGTCTTAACTCACACCACAGTGGTTTATGTATCAGGGTTAAGAAGCACTATATAATTATAAAGCATTTCAACACCAGTGACAATTGCTCAGAATTTTGCATCTGTAGTTATGATTTATAAAACAGTATTTCACACATCTTTTTTCCTGCTATGCACATTTAAAAAAAATAAATGTGAAAGCAATTCCAGATTTTCTACAGTGGTTAGTGATTTCAAGTCTGAAAAACATACATTTCACTCCACAAGCAACAGCAAAAATATTAAGACATTCATCAAGAGTCAACACAAAATATTTGACACCTTTCATATTAGTACACACACAATTTTTTTTAAGAGGAATCACTCATTTAAAAAAAATAAAATAAAAAATAAATAAAAAAAAGGATTTTTTTTTAGTTTATTCCAATATTTGGTTATGGGATGGTTCTGAAATTGTTTTTTAGTGAAGAACTGATCGTTGTTATTATTATTTTAAATTGAAAGTAAAATGTTTGTGCGCAACTGAAAGCTGATGCATGCTAACTTAAAGATTTTGGATATCGCAACTGCACTAACTTCTTCTCCACATAGACTTGCATGGAGAATGAAAACTGAAAAAACATTGCATTAGACCAACTGCGCTAACCCAAAGGTTAACATTTTGGGATTGGCTGATTGATGTCACATGATACAGTGGGAAGGAAAAATTAACTAACTTTGAAATTTGTCAGAAAAAAAATATTACTCATTTGAAATTCAAATAAAGGGTCAGATTGCAAGTGGAACACTATCGTTAGCGTGAGGAGCTTAACACGATTGTGAGATTGCAGTGTTCTTTACGCTTAAATCCATATTACAAGTGGCACGTTGTAAAATTACTGCATATTTGTTTGTGCAAACTCAAGGTAATTTGCGCTCACCATATTTTCTATAGGTAGCATTGAGCAGTAATATGCTCTCATATTATAAGCTGAAAGTAAATGTGATTGAGCCTTTAGGCACGTCAGAAACACAAGTTATGAAGCAGCGGTCTAAAGACCGCTGCTCCATAACCTGTCCACCTGCTCTGAGGCGGCAGACAGACATAGCCGGAAATCAACCCGATCCAATACGATCGGGTTGATTGACACCCCCGGCTAGCAGCCAATCTGCAGGGGGCGTTATTGCACCAGCAGTTCACCAGAACTGATGGTGCAATGATAAATGCCGACGTTATATGCTGTTGGCATTTATCGATGTGCAGCAGAAATGATCCGCAATATCGGATCATGTCCGCTTGCACAATGTTAAATCAGCCCCATTGTTAACTTCAGTGTATACATTTTGTGCTCAATTTGACACAGAATTACAGTGTATTCACAGTTGAAGCTTTGATAAATTGACCCCTTGATCTCCAGCAGTTTATATCTGTCCACACATTGTTAAATCGGCCCCATAGTATGAACTCTGTTTGCACATGCCCAGTTAAGGAAATTCCTTTTTCCTTTTTTGGCTTTTTCTGGCCTGTGAATTCTGGACTGTATTGCTCGCCTTTGTTACTGCTTTTCAGGTTAATCTTTTGTCTTTTTCCCTTGTTTTGACCTGTTTCCTGACTTTAGCTTGCTTCTTGACTACTCTTCTGTACTCTCCTTGAAGTTTGATGCATGGTTCTGGTCCTGCTTTCCTGGTAATAATAAAGTTATTTTCCTGACAGTGACTACTGACTGCAGTACTTGTTCCAGCCTGCAAACAAGGTAACACTATTTTTTACCTTAAACATCAGTACAACAAGGTCCATTTCAAGAGTCTGAAAGACAAATTTTACATTAAGAGCTTTGTATTTCCCAAAGGGACAATCCCTGTATTTCAATATGTTAAAGACACATACTGTATATTACATTATAGTGTTCAATAAAATAAGCAGTTTTAAAATCATATTGAAACTATAAAATACAAATCGTAATTAAAGTTAAGTCAAAATACGTTTTTTTAATGTTTAATATTCTCCATTCCTTTCAATAACAAATCAATCACAATCTTTCTTAAATAAAAACAGCAGAGCTGGACAACTGCCACACGATTACATCTCCTTTTCCCCACAATGGCATCCTGAACAACCAGTAATGGCTGTCGATCAACAAACACCAGAACCAATAAACCACACAAAACAACCACATAAATCTAAAATGGCAAATTCATGATTTTTTTTACCTTAAACCACATCCTTATCACCTCCACAGTCAGGAACATTGGCAACATGACCAACATATTTTACTTATTTGAATTTAATAGTGTAAGTTGATTTTGCAAAGCAGCATGTTGATGTGGCATTAGAGAACCATTTGTTGCCCTTTTACGAGTGGATGGACAGTAGGAAGTAATTTTCATGTATGTACCAATCACTGGCCAAACAAGGGTCACTTCATGTGGTTATTAGGGTTGCGACTATTTTGGGATTGAATAGAATAATAGTGTACTCACATGCATAAGTAACATAAGGAATAGAAGGCTATGTGTATTAATTGTATTATACCTACTGATGTATTATTTATTTATGAACAAAAGAGTTATTTAAATAAACAGTGTAGGTCCATATAGTTGGGAATGTGAGCTAACCTTTTTATGTATGGTTACATTAGTTAGAATATGTATTAATACTAGGGGCAGACTGATCAGCCGGGCAAAAAGGGCATCTTTATGGCTCCTGGTGTGCTGCTTAAGCTGGGGTTAACAGCTGCCCTATCAATAACTAAGCAGTTAAGTGTGGGTTTAGTGGACTCCAGAGTGGGGGCCTTGTGCCTGCATGTGGGGTTTGTTGCTCTGGGGGCCCTAGAGTGTGGGGGTCCTCTCTCGGGGTCTGTCACTGTGAGGGCCATGGAGTGTGGGGTCTGGCCCTAAAGGTTGGGGCCCTGTCTCTTGCCCTTGACATTGGGGGTCCTTGCCCTTGAGGATGAGGGGCCTGGTGGGGGCAAGGCATGGAGGTAACCATGTTCTTTTGCATAAATTTAAATACATTTGGGACAGTGTGAGACAGTGGAGACCCTTCCCTAATTTTTGTCCGAGGCCCTGATTGGTCTCAGTCTGCTCCTGATTAATACTTTAAATACAGCCCACCAAGGTGAATTAGCTGTATATAGCTATAAGGAGTAAGTAATGTTTGTTTTTAATACATTAGGCATTGCTAGGGATATACCACCTTAATTGTGTTGGAGTATAATCACTGGGAGGAGACAGTTTTGTCATTTTAGTTTTAGCCAATAGAATGCGTTGAAGACATTTTTCAACAAGTGTAAATTGTAGGCTCACAGCTACGATTACACATCAGCTGTAAACTATGACAGAGGGGTCTCTATTTATTGTAATGCATGTATTGTTACCACTTGTGTATTGGAAGCATCTGGAATGAAAGTTAATTTTTATATAACTCCCTTAAACTCCAGTGCTCTTCAAATGTTTTTTTTTTTTAACTTAACATGACAAACATGTCACATGGCCACTGATGCAACATCAGTGAGTTCTTCCTTTTATAGTTTGCTAGTTGGGTTAATCGAGTTCATGAATGTGGGTTTTTTTTGCAAATGGATGACGTGGAGTTTAGTTTCTATTCAAATAAAACTTTATTGTAATTTACTGATATGTATACATTGATATTTATATATATATATATATTGATTTCGAAACTGGTAATATATTGCAGATATGTTTTAATAATATGTTTTCACATTTACATTTTGATTAAGCTGTATTTAGTATAAAATCTATCATCATCAAAAAGAGTTGTTGCTGTTGCTGGCATGTGCTGCACCATCTTGTGTATTTTTATTCTAAGCACAAACAGATCGTTGATGCAAATGTGTTAATTATTGATCTGAAGATGATAAATATTTATCAAGTGCCTTGGGCTGTTGAACTCAATATGTCTATTGTTGGTCGATATTTAGTCAATAACTTGAAGTTGAAGATGATTTGTGAAAGCAAATAATGATGTTGACTAGGCATCATGTGGGTGAATTGTCAGATAAAAACTTGAATCCAATGCGCTCTTTTTCAAATACAGAAATAGTGTAATTGCTTGGATTATCATTGCTCCAATGTCAAAAAAGACATATCAAGAACTGTAAAACAACCAATAAACCTGTTCTGAAAGATTGAAATCAAACCCCTGTCAAGGTGTTAAAAACATAGGTAAAGCTCTAGAGCAGCAATGCACTACTGGGACCTAGCTGACCATATCTGTTGAACCAAAGACAAAAGTCACATGTGCCTAGTCACCAATTACCAGCTAGCTTCCAGTACTGCTAGCTCCCAGGTATGCTTTTCAACAAATGATTTCAAGAGAAACAGAAGTAAATTAAAAAGTGTTTTTTTTTTTTTGCGCATGCTCTGTCTAATCCATTACAGTTTAATTTTGTCTTTTCAGTTTCCTGTAAAAAAATGTATCAGTGCTATGAAAGGCAGCTTACCACTCACATGAACTTCAATATTTCATTTTTTTTTAATTTTTTTTAGAGTGAGGTGGAGATAGCATGATGATTTCACTTCATACCAACAGGTTTTTGAGAATTCGGCACAATATCTTGGAGTGTTATATACATCAGCTTCATTACACAAAAACAAACAAACTTTATTTACTCTCTGTTAATATTGTCAGTACATATAGTACTCCTATGTCATCACTTTTCTCCATAAGGATGCTGAATATGATCTTTTCAAAACCCTTCCTGCAGAGATAATATTTGTTTGGCTCAAACATAAAATAGCAGCAGCGTAATTATTATTTACCTTGCTGCATTACTAAGGGGAAAAAAATAATCACACTGTGCATTGTACTTAGGTGTATTTGTGAGCACTAAAGCCTGCTTATTTTGTTTCAATTAGTGGTATTATAGACCCCAAGGGGAATGTTAATCTTGCTTTTGCAGTAAGATTAACAGTAATGGTTGTGTACACCACTGATACAGATGTAAAGTAAAGACAATATTTTATAATTCCTCATGTTTTCTCTAAACAATGCTCAACATTTGTATGAATGTACCCAAAGAGATTATATTTTGAAACTAAAATCACAAAAAACTTTAGTTTGGAGACATTTAAAGGGACATGATACGCAAATGTTAAAGCATCGGAACAGCCAATAGAATGCAA
>CAJPDP010109947.1:0-13326 GCA_905336975.1 Bombina variegata variegata | reverse complement strand
TACCCTGGTTTTTAACCTAAATATCCAAAACATTTCTTGCCGTTCTAAACGTTTATTCCTATCTCCACCCCTGTCTATTGTAGAAATCTTTTCAATGATATTCCAAAACAAAGGTATCAGTACTTTTGTTATGAAAATGTGCAAAGTGCTTTACTAAGGGAGTTTTTGCTTTACCCATATGTATGGTTGAGAGATGTTCTCTAATGCGGGAGTTCACATCCCTAGTGGTAAGTTCTACTTATTGAAGGTAACAGGCAGTACATGTTATGAGGTATATGACAAAATTACAAGTGCAATTTAGGCAGCTATGGATGTCAAAACTTTCCTGTGTTACCATGGATTTAAAGCTATCACCCAAAAGTGCATGTTCACACGGTTTACACGTTGATCTACCACATTTGAACATGCATTTATGTTGTAACCAAGTGGAGGTAGTCCGTTTAGGTTTAATCACCTCTGATGGTGCTACTGAATTCCCCAATGTTTTCGCTTTCCTGTAGGCACATCTTATGCCTTTTTCAACAGTAGGGACCAATAGATCGTCAGTGACTAGCACTTTAAAGTGTTTACGTATTATATCACACACTTTGTTGTATTGTGCACTGTAATTGGTGATAAATTTAACACCATCAAAGGACTTATCTTCTAAGGTACTTTTGTCATGTAACAGGGTACCCCTGTCTAGCTTTTCTACCTCCTGTTGAGCTTTGTTAACTACAGACTTCTTGTACCCTCTTTCCAACAATCTACTGCCTAGGTCCTTTGCCTCCTTTTCGTACTGGAATATTTCAGTGCAGTTCCTTTTGGCTTGAATAAATTGGCCCTTAGCCACTGCATAGGGTACATGCCCAGGATGGCAACTATTGGTCTTCAACAATGTGTTGCCTGAGATAGGTTTGTGATACATCCTGGATTCAATTCTACCATTGGGTAGTCCTTTTAATTTTAGGTCCAAAAAGTTAATAGTATCTTTATAGAACTCATAGGTGAATCGCAAGCCTACCTCATTATTATTTAGCCAATCCACAAAGGCATGGGCAGATTGTTCATTGCCCCACCACACCAGTAGCAAGTCGTCGATATAGCGCTTGTACAAATGAATGTTGGTTCTAAAGGGATTAGTATTTGCAAAGATGTGGGATAGCTCCCACTATCCCATGAAAATGTTGGCGTATGATGGGGCAAATTTTGCCCCATAGCGTCCCACATCTTTGCAGATAAATCTTACCATCAAAATTGAAAAAATTGTGGGTCAACAGAAAAGATGCAACCTCCATTACATATTCCTGAAAACAGGTTTTGAAATCAGTGTAGTTGGATAGAAAATATTTCAACGCTGTTAAACCAAAATTATGTTGAATAGACGAATAAAGTGAACTAACGTCAATTGTCAACCAATTAGACTTTATATCGCAACCAGTTTCCTCTACTATCCTCAGGACATGCTCAGTGTCCCGAAGATAGCTCGGAAAGGTTCTTAGAAATAGGCTGTAGAATCTCATCCAGCTATTGGGAGAGTTTTTCAAAGAGAGAGCCTATGCCACTGACTATTGGTCTCCTCTGGACATCGGTCAGCGACTTGTGGACCTTAAGAAAATTATGGAAAATAGGCATTCTAGGATGCTTCACATAGAGGTATTCTATGGTATTTTTGTCCAAGATCCCCAAGTCACCACCCCTGTCCAGGAGATGCCGCAACTCTCTTTGATAGGGGAGGGTGGGATTACTGCTCAACAAATCAAAATTTTCCCTATTGTCCAATTGTCTAAGGGATTCAGCCACATAATCACTATTGTTGAGCACCACTACCGTGCGTGAGATCTCTCTTTACTCTGTTAAAAAACAGTTCCAGTGTGGGACCCCTGCTATGGATAGGATAGAATAAGGAAGGTTTTTTAAAACTCTTAATTCGATTGGTTCCCTCCAACAGGCAAACTTCTGCCTACCCTCCTGTTCAAGCTGTTCAAGGGAAAGTAAGTTGCAACACTCATCAAAAGGTAAATTAGTCCCTACTCCTGCACTAGCAGAAGAGGATCCAGTCAAGTGTATATCATTATGAAAATGTTTGCGTAATGTAACATTTCTAATCAATCTATTGACATCAATACGTGTATTAAATAGGTCAAAGTCAGTGGTCGATGCAAAATTTAAACCATAAGACAACACCTTAAGTTGTTCCCTAGTCAAAATGTATTTAGATAAATTAATTACTTTGCTGGTTTGTACTTGGATTGAGATTGATTCCGGCTTCCTCTCAGTTGATACCATTCTTGGGTTTGTTTGTGTATTTCCCACTGCCCCTTCCCCCTGTGTCTATCCTGTCTATGGGAAAAACCTGCTCCAATATATGATAATCCCCTGGGGTTCTGGGGTTGGGGGTTATCTGTGATGAATGTATAGAAGATTGTGTGGATTTACTCATAACATATTTTTAGTGTTGATATGAGGGACCAGCTGTTACCCTGGGCACATTAGAATCCTTCAGTCTCACCACTGGGTCAGTAATAACTACACTTTTGTGTGTGTTCTTTTTAAGGATACCAGATGGCTTACATACAAGCTCATCACCACTAAAGGATAATTCCTCATCAGACTGGGACCCTTCACCACCTGAGAAAGAAACCTGCCTGTTGTTTTTCTTATGTCTCTGTTTGCGTCTGCGTGCTCTATTATTAGATAATGTTCTGTTAGCTTGTCTAAGTTTTCTATTCCAAACGTAGACTGTATTAATATTATAATCAGCTTTGTCTCACAAATACTTAGAGTGCTTTATCTCAATAACATTCTGTCTAGACTCTGCTACAGTTTTTTGCAGTAAGTTATCAAAATGATAAAAATCATTATCCACACTGTGAGTATTAAGTAATAACTCATCTATTTCTTGTCTCAGTGTTTTCAACTGTGAGATTTTATATTGTAATAATAACTGCATAAGGCGGATAGAACAATCCGTTAAAACTGAGTTCCAAGAGTCTATGAAGCTTTTATCTGTAACATCAAATGTCGGGTATTTATTCATTCTAAGGCCTCTTGGCACCATTTGGAACTCTACATATTTTTCAAAAGTCCAAATGTCCCATTGGAGTCTCAATTCTTTTGTCAAAAGATTTTCCATGAAATCAAATAATGTGGACAAACAAAAGTTAGCTTTATCCTCAGAGAATATAGTGTCCATATCAGTGGTAGCATGGTCTCTAGCTGTTGCAGGCAAAAGAGAAAAATATTGCACTGTCTGTTCCATGGCTCTTAATCAGTGTGGGATAGACTAATAGCGATGTAGCATTGGGGGGTTGCCAGAAACCCAATCAAATACAATATCACAGAAGAGTCGTTACAAAGCTATATATGTGATATTATGTCTTTCAATTGCCACTAAGGGTAATATGATGAAAACGACTTACTCTTATAAAGTCTTTTCCAAAGGAGGAGAGGGAATAATGGTATCTCAAATTGCAAAGAATAATTGCTCACCTACCACCCGGAGACAAGGACCTTCAGGCGTTTAACGGCAGGAAACTCGGATCCAACCGAGCCTACTCACGGACCTGCGATATTCAAACTCCTAGGTCCATTTGGAGTACACTACCTGCTGCACCATGCTCCCACATCCAGTTCCTTCTGGGTACGTCACCACCCACCTGGCCAAACAATCACATGCAGTGCAAAGTCCAATGGGAGCAAGTCGGCTATCCCAGAACACGGACTGATCTTCTGGTGATAATGTAAACTTGAGCAAAGAAACAAGAGCGATCCGTCTGTGTACAAATAAAAGTTTCTTTATTTCCACAGGTTAAAATAGGACCTCCGAGTCCATGGTACAACGTTGAAGGGTGTAATGTGTCAGACAGGCTTATGCGTTTTGGCAAAAGCCGTAATCATAGCCTGAACTATCTGGTACACCGCACCTACTTAAATACATAGAAGAGCATTCATTGGTTAATTAACAATTTAAAAGTGTAAGAAAACACACCCTCGAACAATTAATGCATAATGCCAGTGCTATTCAGAATAAAAATACTTCTAGATACGTATTAAATCTTCCTACCTGCAACCAGAAAAGTACAATGTATATATACAATATCATCAGAATGTGTAAAGATAACATATAGAATAATAAAGGGCATATGAAAAAATATCCAAAAAGCATAAGTTGATAGCAATGATGCAGAGAGAGAAAGTGGGATGTTATATTGAAATCATTTTAGACATCCAAGTTATCTTCCATTGTTAATGGCGGTTCTCTTATTAACACAAAGTATCTCTGCAAGTTACCAATCTTACATACATACCAAATTGCTACAAATAAAAAAGAATGGATAACTCATATGCCCTCTTAGTTATTGTGTATATAAGTTAAAGACATATACTCGTGCATAAAGAACAGTATATGGTGCACAATTGAAGATATCTGCGTTGGACCAGTCCAAAGTCATCTCTTTTTGATTGTATGTATTCTTCCCTACCAAGAGTGGGGCATGTCATTCTAATTGCAGATTATGTTAGCTATATTATGCAATATCTTTTAATAATAATCTGAAAAAACTACATCCAATTTAGGAGATAAAGCTATCCCTAAAAAAATCAGGGATCTGTTTTGGTATATGTAGGGGCACAGTTTACACACATTAGAAAAGTCTCATTAAAAAATGGTAATATTCAGGAGGTGGGGCTTGGCCGTGAATGAAGATGACCGCTATGTGAGAGAGCTCAGTGCAAGTGTGGTCGATCTTTCTCTCCCTGCCCTACTTACACTGTGGGGAAGCTTACCAATCTACCCTCATATGTCAGCAGAATATGTCCTGAGATGGTGGAGCTCTTTTTAAACTTGTCACCACACGCTCCAAAGTGCGCTCCGTAAGGCCAGCCTGTATCCATCCCGGCAACCAAGTCACAAGTCACATACCGCTCTTCGGCCCCGGATGTATAGGCATACCAACCGATCGGAATATAGCCACAATTAAGGGTAATACTCATCCGCAAATGAGCACTACAATAGAGAAGCCGCTCTGAGCCTGACAACAGGGCCTAAATGCTTATTAGGCGTTATCATCGAAAAATCTGCACACATGGTAATTCAAACAGTCACCCAAGGTAAAGACATTTGCTATAAGATAATATGATCCAAAGTGCAAGTTAAACTCAATATGTGATATGGGGAAATTTGTAACCATGAGATAGCAATAAAAGGACTATACGTGGAAACCTCTGTAAGATACTAATGTCTCTCAATACAGGAGACATTTAAAATATGCGGGAGAC
The DNA here is from genome assembly GCA_905336975.1 of Bombina variegata variegata. NCBI lineage: Eukaryota > Metazoa > Chordata > Amphibia > Anura > Bombinatoridae > Bombina > Bombina variegata. The sequence continues at coordinate 8,067 of CAJPDP010109947.1, read as the reverse complement.
ATAATTTTAGTTCATTTCACAGCTCACTTTCACATAGTATTTTTCTACCCTACTTTCTTTAATGAGCGCCGGCAGACTTCACTGGATACCCCATATTTTCTAAGAGTGGCGTGGCAATCTTTTTACGCCACTATACAAGGGACTTTTTACTGCAAGTCAGCTGTTCCTGAAGCGACTGGGGAAGCACAAAATCTTTAAAATACTCTTATCTATAACTGCAGTTTGGCTCACATTATACTAGACCTAATATTATGGTGGCAAGGAAATCAGTCAGGGCAGACAAAGGCCTAAAATCTCAAATTAACACACTTGTCTCTGTCATAACTTTTTTCCACTCCCAAGAACCCCCTCATGGAAATATGATGGATTCACCAGTGTCGATGGACAATGCCTTAAATACTGATACTTCCTTCACAGCCATAACTGTAGACTATGCTGAACAACTGAAAGCAGACATTGCAAATTTCCTGAGTAAAGCTGATTTTGATTCCTTAAAATCTCTCATAAAATCTGAGTTATCGTCCATCCGAAAAGAAATTACCGACATTGGTCACAGAATTGAGGATGTTGAAGAAACTCAAGACAATTTAAACGAAATGATCAGCAATATAGGCACACAAGCCACAATACAAGACTCTAGAATAGACGCCCTTCAAGACAAGGTTAAAGACTTTGAAAATAGGAGCCGTAGAAACAATCTACGGTTTCAGGGAATCCCAGAGGCTGTGCAGCTCTCAGACCTACATGACTACCTACAAGGCCTATTCCAATTTATCAAGACCGATTACCAGGCTCCTCCTGTTGAGCTAGAAAGAGCCCACAGAGCTCTCAGAGCAGCATCCCCAAATTCTCCACACAGAGACGTTATAATCCTTTTTTTAAAAAATGTAAGGATAAAGAGGAGATTTGGTTCAAGGCACGCCAATCCTCTCAGATTCAATACCTGGATCATAACATACAAATCTTCATGGACCTTTGTTCCATCACTATTCAAAGAAGAAAAGAGGTTAGATTCCTCACCAAAGCTTTACAAGAGAAACACATTAAGTATACATGGGGCTTCCCATTCAGCCTAATAGTCTCCAAAGATGGGAGTACACATACTAGGAAAGGCCAACAAGCACCTTGAAGCCTTTACAAAAAACCTGGGACTTAAAATTGAACCATCCTATCTAGTACACTAAACGAAGTGCCCACAGATTAACTATGAAGAACCAACAAAGCCTAAAGAGCACTCTTCCAGATGGCACAAGGTTCAATATGGGAAGCACAAAGATAGAACAACTTCCTTTTTACCTTAGAGTCATGATGAACTGGTAACCTGATCTTCTTCTATCAAGATTGTGGTGAGACTTTTGTAATTTACTTTGACAATCTGCTCCACCCCTATAACTATGAACAATTCACTAACTATAGACTTTTCATTATGAGGTGAGAGCATTGTCTGCAATTTATTTCATACAGTTTAAGTAATGTGTTCCCCACACATAATTGGGATCTGTTTCTTTCTCTTATTCTTCCCCACTAGCTGATCACTTTCCATGTTATTAACGTTACTAAATTGTCTCCTGATAATACTGGTTTTCTTAAAAGCCTTGTTGCATACCCACGCTACATGATGGCCCATCTTTAGTGCGGCTCCTTTTTAAAACAAAATTTGTTATTATGCAGGTTGGTTTTATGCAGATTTTTTATGCAGATTTGTTAGATGTTCCCTCATGTTTGCTTAAAGCATTACCCCCCAATGGCTTGTCTTAATAATCTTACAATGTTATCAATCTCCCAATTTGCATCAATAGGGTGGGGGGTGATCGATTGCCATGCATCCCTCTCCCTCAATTGAAGATTTATCTCTTATTGTTTGTTATAATTTTTATGTTTTTTATGTTTTATTGTTATCTTTATTGTCATTTGTATGTCTTTATTACATTGTTTAAAATGTGGTCAACACCTTCCATAATTCTGTTTCCTCACTTACAAAGATGCATCAGGTTATTGGTCTTATCTTCTCTATACTGCAACACACTGTAAATACACCCTACCTTTAGTAGCTTCCCAACATTTGTATCTTCTAATATGTTTAATACACCTCTAGCAATAGCGTGATGCACACAACACGAACACCTAATTTAACTCTTCTAACAATTAATACTAAAGGACTGAATAGCCCTAGCAAATTTGGTATCACCTTAAGAGACCTCAAATATCATTCGGGGGATATAGTGTTCCTACAGGAGACCCATTTTATACACGGGAAAGAACCCAAAACCTTTCATTACAATTTCAGGGATTCCCACTTACGCATCTAATAAAGTAAAGAAAAGTGGAGTGGGAATCCTAATTAGGAAAAATATTCCTTTCAAATTGTCCAAAAAAATTAGAGATAAGGAAGGTCGCTACCTAATCCTCTTAGGTACTCTATATAATAGCTTAGTCACTCTAGTTAATATCTGCGCCCCAAACTCCTGCCAAGATAAAAAAAAATAAAAAAAAATCACTAATATACTTCTAGAAGAAAGTAAGGGTTCTCTTATTACCTGTGGTGACTTCAATATAGCTCTTAATCCTTCATTAGATATCTCATCGGGTAGCTCCCACTTGTCTACACACATTAACTCCACAGTAAAAGCTCGTCTTAATGATCTAGTCCTTCAAGATGTATGGAGAATCACCCACCCAGATGTCAGATCTTACAACTTCTATTCTTCACCCCACAATAGTCACTCATGTATTGACTACGTCATGATGGACGTCACTAGCCTTACAACAGTAAAAAATATATGTATACTGCCCAGAGTTTGGTCTGACCATTCCATGATTAAATGCTCCCTAGCATGGTCAAATGCTCCATTCACATCTTTCCAGTGGAAAATAGATGATGTCCTGCTTGATGACCCCCTATATTACTCCAAAATTGAAAACTCATTAATAGAATATTTTGAACTTAACACAGGTACTGTGCAAGATAACAGAACCCTATGGGAAGCCTACAAGGTGAACTGATTAGTATTAAGGCCCACCAGACTAAATCAAATAAAATAATGCTCCAAACAATATTAGAAAATATAGAGAAATTAGATGTGGATCAATGTCTAAACCCCTCCAATGATGCTGTAAAAGATGAACTAGGAAAACTCAAAACACATGCTAAAGCATATATGATTTACGAGAATAAGAAACTGGCCCTCAAACTGCAAAAAATTTATTATGATGGTAATAATAAATGCAGTATAATCTTTGCACGTAAACTGAAACATAAAACTCATAAATCCTATATACTAGAGATAAAAAATAAACTTAACCAATTCTCAACTGAGAAAATAGCATTCAGGACTTATTATGAATCCCTTTATAACCTATCAACAACTGAAACTGAGCCAGGGACTAAAGTAGAAGCACTTAGACTACAAAGAATCAGAAAGTTCCTAGATAAATTAAAATTCACTCAAACTACCACAGATCAAGCTACCTACCTAAACAAATCCTTTAGTAAAGATGAAATTGAAAGGGTGATGAAAAAAAAATCTCCCTTCCGGAAAAGCTCCAGGCCCAGATGGGTTCACAAATTACTACAATAAAAAATTCAAGGACCTTCTAATCCCCCAACATTTACCACTATACAACTCATTATCTGAAGAGAACTCATCCCCCCCCCCAAGCTCTAGAAGCCCATATCTCCATTATATCCAAACCCAGGAAAAGCCCAGATAAAGTTGAACATTACAGACCTATTTCCCTACTAAATTTGGACGTAAAAATGTATGCCAGACTTATAGCCGAAAGACTAAACCTAATTCTTCCCTACATTATCGAAAAAGATCAAGTGATTTTTATACCCTCCAGGGAGGCAAGGGATAATACAAATAGAGCTCTTCACCTAATAGATTATGCTTCCACAAAGAATGTTCCATTAGTCATAGTATTAACAGATGTGGAGAAAGCGTTCAACCACGTCTGTTTGCACTTTCTCAAAGTAGTACTCCTAAGATTCGGAATGGACACTAACTTCGTATTAAAATTTTTCACCCTCTATATTAATTGTTTTGCTAAAGTACGAAAAAGAGGCACCCTATCCAAGCACCTTTCCATAACAAATGGAAATCTATTAAAGGAAAAAATATTGAAAATTCCGCACATAAAATAATGTTATATATGGATGACATTCTTTTTTTTCTAACAAAGCCAGTTGAATCCATCCCAATACTCTTACGTGCATTTGAGGAATTTCACAACTTATCTAATTTCCTTATAAATGATACCAAATCAGAAATATTAAATGTATACCTCCCCCAACCCGATATACAAATAATAAAACAAGTATACCCATTCAAATGGCAATCTAATAAATTGAAATACTTAGGAATATATTTGAATCCAGCTTTAAAAGATCTTTTTGAAACTAACTATAAAAATCTACAAAAATCATTAATAATGGAAATGTCATCTTGGCGTTTCCGCAACATATCATGGCTAGGCAGAATCAATGCCTTCAAGATGAACATACAAAAATCCTATATCTTCTACAAACACTACCAATCCCACTTCCACCCACATTCCTTAAAACCGTGCAAAACTAAACTTTTGAATATATATGGAATAAAAAACCCGCTAGAATTAACAAACATATAATGTGCTTACCACGTTCCCAAGGGGGTATGGGGGTACCAAACTTGATTAAATATAGACAAGCAACCTTCCTCCAAAGAATATTAGACTGGTTCTCCAAATATGATCATAAGGCATGGATTAAGCACAACATTGCTGGCACATCTCATCTAGTCATTCTTTTCTGGGGACCTAAACTTACTAAACAGAGACTTTCTGATTTACCTTGGTTAACTCAGGAAACATACCTAACCTGGGACAAACTTTTAATAACATACACCATTCTTTCCAGTAGACCCTCTCCTTACCCCCTTTAACAGATAATCCAGAATTCTTATGGGGTATGGGCAACATAGGACACATAGTCAAAAAATCACATAAATCGCTTATGACACTGCACTGCAACTGGGTAATGAACATCGCTGGTACACAATGGATGAATTGATAGAGAGGGTTTTTTTGTGTTTACAAGACTGGTTTAAGTTGCGACAATGCCACTCCTTCATAACTATTCATCCAGATAGGAGAAATATGATGAGACCTCTTACCCTGTTTGAATCTCAGTGCAGTAAGCACACTCCAATAAAACATTCCCTATCTCTCTTATATAATATATTACAGTCACAAACACAAGGGTTGACTCCCTATTATGTCGAGAGATGGGAGCATGAACTAGGCATTACCATCCCCACAGCAGACTTAAAAAGGATATTCACCAATATTAACAAAACCTCCATCTCTAGCAGTTTATTGGAGATGAATTATAAGATACTGCACAGGAGGTACCTCACCCCGGTAAAATGTCAGAAACTGTTTAAAAAAAATAGTGATAAGTGCTGGTGCTGTCTCTCCCATACAGGGACAATGGCACATATTTGGTGGCAATGCCCGAAGATTCTTTTTGGCTACTAATTCTTGAAGTATCCTCCACAATCTTTGGCCCCTTAGTAGGGGACAACCCACTTACTTGGCTATTTAATCTAACTCCCAAAAAATTAGACTCCAGCCAAACTAAACTACTACACATTCTAATCAATAGCGCAAAAGCATTGATAGAAAAAAATTGAAAGACATCTTCAGTTCCCACCGTAGCGCAATGGATAGAGCAATGCAATGTGGTTTTAAATCTAGAAGAGTATGCTTATATTAAAAATAAAAGTAGGGATCTATATATAGAAATCAAAATCTTGTGGGAATCCTATCTCTCTAAAAAATTCCAAGGTCCCCCCGCCTGACATATTTAAGGCAGCTCCTTTAGTGCAGAAATTTAACCTAGATGGGTTTATTGTTTGCTTGTTTTTTTTACTTTTCTTTAGTGCTACATCGATGCTAAAAATTTTGTTGACCACTTTGTTTTCATTTGTTTGTTAAAGACATTGTATTAATGATGGAAATGTACATCAGACTGTTTTTGTACTAAAACTGTAAACTATATAAAGCCTGTACATTCTTCAATAAAAATATTTATAAAAATAAAAAAAAATGGTGATATTCCTTATTTTTTATTTGGAGTTACAATAAGGAAAGTTGAGAGGCCAAAGTCTCCAACAATGAGGCCAATTTAACAAAGGTCTTGCGGACCTTATCCGACAGTGCGGATCAGGTCTGCAAGACCTCGCTGAATGCAGAGAGCAATACGCTGGAGTCTTCTCCTTGCACCTATACTACCTGCATTGTGCGTAGCTTGTCTTTTAGCTCCCTGACTTTTGCTTATCTCCTTGACTGAGTTTTGAATAATCTCTAGTTCCTCATTTTATCTGGACTGAAACTTATTGTTGACCTTTGGCTATGTTTACTGGAACTGAGTTTATCTTGTTCCTTTAATTTATATATCTTACTTCTGGTCTACTAAACAGTGACCTGATTATATTGTACTATATTGTACTGCCTGAGTCTTTCGAAGTGCCCTCTTCATCCTGGACTCTCTCCTCAACCTTATAAGGTAAATCCCAAAAATAACAGAATAAAGATGTGTTCTTGAGGCAAGCTAATGTCCCTTTATTGACAACATTTTTTATCATTTAAGTTAAACCAATGAGTCCTACAAAACTAATCCTTCCAAGTGCAGTCTGGATTTGATATAATTTTTTTGCTCTATGGCAACCCATGAACTCTTTTCTCTTTGGCCAGCTTTTTATTTTTATTTTCTAATTTAATAAATATGAGTAATGTCATACATAGTAACATAGTAACATAGTAGATGAGGTTGAAAAAAGACAGATGTCCATCAAGTTCAACCTATACAAATCTAATATACTTACAAAAAAGCTCCAGTTGAACTTAAATGAATCAAATAAATTGGTGGCGTCCAGCACACGGAAATCCCAAGGAGGAGAATAAACCCAGAGCAACTGCCAAGCTCATAAACAATATCAAAGAAAGGCAGTGGAGATTCTCCTCATATAGCAGAAAAACCTCTTTTTATTGCATATCAAGATCAGAGCAAAAACACAACGTTTCAGGGCCAATGCCCCTTAATCATGTGATAAAATTACATGCACAACACACCTGGTTAAATAGGCATTCACCTGGGAATTTAATGTACTAAATTTATAGTATAGGTCCACACAGGTGAAAGTAATCCCTCCCTTAATTATACACACACACAAGAAGATGGACAAAAAAAAAAGAATCAGTTAAAAGCAAGCTTAAATAAAAACAGTAATGTATAAGTTTTAAACTGCACCTCTTACACAGCATACAATTTAAAAACTCCTTTGGTTCACTAACTCTTTATTTAAGCAGATAAACTTACTTTAACAGAGAAACTAATCCAGCAAGCCTCACAGAAAAAAGCTCACATAGTTAATGGAATAAATGTATAGTATAGGTCCACACAGCTGAGACTAATCCCTCCCCTAATTTTCATAACATAGTCCTTCCTGGCCACTTATATTGTTTGTTGTGATCAGTTCACTTACTTTTAGAGCATCACATTTCTCCATGGAAAATACAGCTGTAAATAGCGTAATTTCATATAAATCTAAAGATGTGCTCAACTTATTTCAATATTTGTCTTAGTATCGATAATTGTATGTTCTTTGTTATGTTAATTTTTTTGCTTTCCCCTAGCTCAAACTTTTAAGTGCACCTCTAGCCATATATACTTTTGTGCGGTCTATAGCCAAGTTGCCATTGTTGTCAGAGCAAGATGTATCCAGCGCTATCAAAATCCTCCATTTTATTATCGTTTGTATTCACCTCAGCACGCCTCTGGAGAAGAGCATCTGTGTGCCCAAATTTATCAAAAACATTTATTATTTTTTTGCGCTTTTCCAAAGGCAAGCTCAGGCAAATTAAAGATACATTTTTTTTTCAGTAGAATCAGTATATGCTCCTAATTTATCATTGAAAATAAGCTAAATTGCTAAATCGCTAGTTACAGTATGTGTAAATCTTGCTTACAGAAATACCCATAAAAACAAAGCATGTTATTTACTTTTTTGTGTTTATTTGTATCTT
>CAJPDP010109803.1:0-11721 GCA_905336975.1 Bombina variegata variegata | reverse complement strand
GGAGCTGGGAGGGTCTGGGAGGGAGTGTCTGCTGCTGTTTGGCTGAAATGTGTCTGCAGACTGTGAGATACAGGGTCAAAGTTTACTCAATGATGACGAATAGGGGGCGGATCGAACATCGCATATGTTCGCCCGCCGTGGCGAACGAGAACAAGCTATGTTCGCGGGGAACTATTCGCCGGCGAACAGTTTGCGACATCACTAATTACGGGTAACGATTTTATAGGCAGCACAGAAGCAACTGGACTTCAAACATTTTCTATTGGTTGTATGAAAGAGCAGCAAAAAACATAGCATTATACATAACTGGTACTCAAGTATCAATTAGTCAAAAAAAGAACAAAACAAACAAATAAGTAAACAAAACAGTTCTATTGCACCAATACTTACCATGCTACAACTTCAGATTGTGGCAACTTCTTGTTTTCTTTTCGCCTTTTGTTTTTAATCTCTCTCTCTCTCTCTCTCTCTCTCTCTCTCTCTCTCCTGGTCCCAGATGACTTAGAAATGGCAAAGGATGAGTTAGAAATTTAACTTTTTCCTATCTTTATCATTGAATAGACTAGTAGTTTTTTCACTATGGGTTATTGGCTTTTAACCCCTGACTAATAAACCATAGGGATATTTTTACACCCATTTATATATATATATATATATATATATATATATATACACATTGAGAAAGTCTCCCCGTAGGAAGACGAAACACGTATGGTTTTCTGCACTATACAACCCTTCCTTTCAGGATGGCTTTGGAATCGCATCTCTTTAGGTCTGTGGTGTGATCTCTGCCATTGGCATATGCTAGGAGAAGAACCAGTGGCTATCCCTAATTTGTGCTAAGTCACATTGATGTTTTTTACTTTTTATTCTTGTGAGTTCCAGTATGTCTTGCATTTTTTATTTCCAATGTTATGCTTGAGCCATGGTATCGCCTTCTGTTTAATCTCGTTTTCACAGATTTCGCTTCTTTCATTGTGGTACGTGGGGGTCCCATTCAAGAGGCTGCAAATACCGCCCACAGGGGAACACAGAAATCACACTAACGAATCCAATTTGGAACCTATCACAATCACAGCATGCCTGGGATAAGGTCAGAGTTTGCTTTGACTACAAAGTATCCATTGCCGAGGACAGTGCTACTTTGTTTTTAAATACACGTTTCAAGTAAGACTGATTCTCAAAGACTGCATTATCACATAGGTCTCATATGATTCATTATGGATGTATTGATCTATAAATTTTTCTATAACTTTGATTTTTAAAAATTTATTATCATTTGGTTATACTGTGCAATTTATCTTTTTATATTTCCATTAATCACTATCCTTTAGAGAGCTGTATGTAGTGTAGCACCCAGATCCTCCCATCATCTTTTTTAATATATACAACTCCAATAATTGCATTCTCTTTATTTAAGACACAGCAAACTTTAATATGTGATGTTTCAGGGCATTCACCCCTTCCTCAGACAACCATAAAGTGACAAAAACAGTGTTTAAATAATATTGCAGGCTACTTCTACTTCCTCCACAACAATCACAAAAGTATCTTACAGGATACTATCATCATAAAGCACAACTTAATAAGCATAATAATTTGTAATAAGTGTCACACGTGAACAAATTTGTTTCTAGATATAGCCCCTGTGTACATTGTGTATAAATTATGACCAAACATATATAGAAACAATGGAGATCCGCATTTAAAATATATATACACCTAATCAGGTAGAATAAAAAACGTCAAACCATAATCAGTTATGCCCTATAAAAATATGTATCATATCCTTCTCTATGTCTCTTTCTATTAACATAGCAGCATGAAAGCACAAACATTATTAACCCTTTGAGTGCTAAGCACTTTCCCACCTGGGTGCTAAGCTGATTTAAGGGATTTTTTATTTTTTATTTTTTGCAATATATTTTTCAGATCCCCAAGACATACACTGTTGGAAAGTTTAGGCGATTACCTTTCCAACGGTGGGTCTTGGGGGTCTGTAGCTGCTTAGATGCCTGAGATACAGGCTTCTAAGCAGCATGCCCATTTCCCTATATTTGTCATTGTCATTTTTAAATAAAGTTGCACGGTGACGTCATCACATCATTGCGCGTGGCATCACCGCAATGTCTTCTTTTATTCCAACGCTGTTCTAATGGCACTCCGATGGTTAGCCATCCTCTTCTTAATATCATCATTGGTTTTACCCACATAGTATTTACCAGAGATGCAGTTAAGTAAATAAACCACATATTTAGTGGAACAAGTGAGATTAAATGTAATCTTGTATCTGCGATTAGAATGTGGATGATGAAATGTGGTACTTTGAATCATGGAATTGCAAGTTGTGCAACTAATGCACTTGAAACATCCTTGTTTATGGGTTTGTAGCCATCCTTCTTTGGTATAAGCATGTTTAGGATCTGTCTTCATCAGTAGGTCTTGTAGGTTAGGACCTCTCCTATATCCTTGGAGGTACAAATTTCTGGAATGGGAGTGCTGTCTAAGATGTCAGTAATCTCCAGTGTTCCACTCTGTACATCTGTGCCTTAGTTATAGCTCTGAGCAGAGATGGTGGATGGCAGCTGCTCGCTAGAAGCAAAGAGTTTCTGTCAGTGGGTTTGTGATACATTATATTTTCCAACCTTAAACCCTTCTTATAAATCCTTAGGTAAAGGAGATCTACTTAATTTCTGCTGTGTGTCATTTTAAACTTCACAGATGTTGTTTGATTATTCAATATGTTCAACCACACATTGAGATCCTCTTCCTCGCTTTTCCAGATTAACAGGATATTATCTATGTACTGCTTGCACACGATGATATTAGGATTTACATGGACCCTCATTACATTCACTTCATACTCCTACATGTACAGATTCGTATACGAGGGGGCCATATTCGACCCCATCTCCGTTCCTGTAATTCTGTTTCGAACCTAAAGTAGTTATAGGCCAAACAGAGGTGTAGAATCTTTATGATGTACTCAGCTTCAGGTCCCACATATGGGTATCTTGATAGGGCCTTTCAGATCGCCTCCATCCTATCCAGGTGTGGGATGATTGTGTACAGACTTGTGACGTCCATAGTTACTAGGAAGTCATTCGGTCTAACATCACCAAACTCAGACAGTAGATTCAGGATGTCAAGGGAGTCTCAAACATATGAATTCATCTGTTTCACAAGTGGTTGTAAATAGTATTCAACCCACTGGGCCAAAAGACTCAGTAGAGATCCTCTGGCGGATACAATCGGTCGGCCAGGGGTTTTGGACAGACTCTTATGCAGCTTTGGGAGCGTATAAAGGATTGGGCATACAGGATGGTCCACTTGTAGCCATTCATATGTTTCCCTTGTGATCCAATTCTGTTCCAAGCCTAATAGTCCCAGGAGTACTGAAGGAAGGCTTGGAACAGAATTGGACCAATGATGATATTAAGAAGAGGATGGACTTGAGGAAAATGTAGCGTTTAATGAACATTCTCACTTACATTGCCCTAGGAATTCCTATCTTTTTCTTGTTTAATAAAAGAAAAAAAAAAAAAAAAGTTCTAACAGAAGAAATATAAACAAGAAGCTATTAAACCAATATGATGGTGTCCATAACTTAGAATCATATCAAACTGAAACATTGAGTTATAACGGGTGTACCAGGAATCTTGATAAAAAAAAAAAGGATATACCCAATAGTAAATGTCAGTATTTCCTTTAATGCAAAATATTACCTAGAGATAAAGGATATGGTAAGGCATGAAAAATGAAAATTTAACCACAATAAGTGATTGTGTCTTCCAGCCCATCAGATCAATAACCAGTCATGTGTTTAAAGTGAAATATTATTTTAATTTATTGACAAAAATAAATGATTTCATGAGAATTAAACAATCGTTAAAATTGAGCTCAGATATGGAACTTTCTAGATTGAAATAGTTGGCTTGAGTTTTGAAATATGTCATATAAAGAAGGTCTCATGTTATTCATACAAGAAGCCAAAGCATGACCCAGGCTGCAAAAAAAACAAAAAACTTTATTAAGTGTTAAAACAGCGGAAGACAAGTGAATTAAAATATCCACTAGAAATAACTCACAGTGTGCAGTGTAAATATCAGCATAAACAGGTAAAACATCTAATACCAAAATGGAGAATTTCACATGCCTTTGGGTACTCTTCTAACGAAACGCAACACTGAGTCTCTGATAAGGAGAGGGCACTTAGTGCTTTTGCTTTCCAGAGATCCACAAAGCAACAGAAAGTTCCTGCAGCTGTTTGAGCACTTAGTGCAGGTGCATGCTCAAATCACTTAGCAAGGTTAGATGAAAAGTAACAGTCCCACACTGGTAAACCCAGGAAGGATTAACTTATGGATCCAGAGCTATTTAGCGTAAAGGCCGGCCACTTTGGTGTTAAACCCTTGATGCTGGTTTGATCTGCCAAACGTAAGCTGCTGATCCGAACTATTTAATGAAGTACCGACCACACTATGCTGATAGTTTTCACAGGATTGCGGTACTTTCTGAACTGTGTTTAGGCTCGCTTCCAACCTCTCTTGTTAGCAGATCCAGGCTGCCGACAACTTCCCAAAGGTGCTGGGGAGCACGGTACACAGAGCACCAACTTTCACTCACACAGGTGAGCTCTCCACTGCAGACTTATGACGCGTTTCGCCCCTCCCCTTGTGGGCTGGCACGGGGCTTCATCAGATACCGCTTGCATTGACACACATTGTTTAAGTAGCCTATCACAGGGTCTATTACAACCCACTTTCTTAAAGGCAAACATACATTGTTTCAACTTAGAATACAAGGTTGCAATTAAATCATTACTGTTGTTGTATATTCTACAGTTATTGTTTGCAAACTGTATCTGTCCCTAATTGTCCTCAGTAGAAGAGAAGAGTTTGTATAGGGAAACCTATATTTTAACTTGGCAGTGATAATTTATAAAAACAGGGAATGGGTTAAAAAATAAATAAAGGTAAATCAAATTTTGTTTTTACTATACATTATAAAACATTTCATATTACAATCTCAAAGTGCTTAATGTCTCTTTAAGACGGTAATTGGAATCTTATATATAGAAAGCTGTGGCACATGTACATAAATTCCTCTCGCTTTACCAACTTACCATGTTTTATTAAATAGGGGTTCCTTTTACTCACTTAAAATAGTTCTCAATAGCATGTATATTGTAGAGAGAAGATGCTGAACTGTGATTCGTTGCTTTCTTTTGATTTATATTTTGTACTGTTTGCTGTCAGAATATTCATTTTCACGTTTTCAAAGTTAAAGGGATATGAAACGAATTGTTTTTTCTTTCTTGATTCAGAGTATAACATTTTTAACCAGTTTCCATTTTAATTATATTATCAAATTTACTTTGCTCTCATGGTATTTTTTTCGAAGAGATAGGTAGGTAGCGTGCACATATCTGAAGCAGTACATGGCAGGAAAAAGTGCTGCCATCTATTGCTCATGCAAATGTATAACATTCTTGCAAAACTGCTGCCATATAGTGCTACAAACACATACACGCTCCTGAGACTACCTCCCTGCTTTTCAAAATGGATATCAAGAAAACAAAGAAAATTTGGTAATAGAAGTACTTTTAAAAGTTGCTTAAAATTGGGTGCTTTATCTGAATCATGAAACTTAAATTTTGAATTTAGTCTCCCTTTAATACTGAGAGACTTTAAAAAAAAACTGGGCATTTAAGTGTCCAGTATTTTTGTGAGGATTTTACTGAACAGCCTGCTAAAATTCTAGACTGTCCAGTTGAATACTGGACACCTGGCAACACTAAGGCAATGGTTTGCTCTCTTCTCTTGTGCAATCCTGTTCTTAGCTCTTGCTCAACCAATTTCACAAGAGCCGAGTTTAATTAGTCGAGTGTGATTTTTAATCCACCTCTTAGGTGATGGAGCTGTTAGGAAGCAGAGGTCTTATTACTTACTAAAGCTAATTAAAGGGTTTGTTTTTTTGTATCACAATACCCATTGAGAAATAAATCTTCTAAATGTTTATTTTGTGATTGATCTAAACTTTACACACACACATATATAACACCCACACACATATGCTAAACAATTAAAATTGATATAAAATAACATGATATGTCTGGAATATTGAGACCCAATAAATGAAAAATAAGAATTAGTAATTTAAATTAATAATGATGTGTATAAAAGGCAATAAATTAGTCATAATGTGTATAAGAAGGCAGTGTGTATGTGTTTGTATGTTTGATTTCCTGGAATAATGTATCATTTATTATTAAATAATTTTGCATGAGTAGCAATGTATTTAAATCACTTTAAAGTCATATGTCAGAATATAAATGTAAGTGGTATTTAAGATTTCCCAGTCTTTCCCATAGTTTCAATCTCTCTGCCAGTTTTGGAATAAAAAAACAAAACTTCAATCTACTCAAATTTTCAGCAGCATTACAGAAAGGGTTTATTGAAGAATCAACATTTGCACTTAATGTAACTAATTCTACACATCAATATATTATCATAAATCTTTAAAAATTGTTACATTAAAGTATTATTAAAGAAACCTAAAACACTTTTTAGTTTCAAAAATTAAATTAACAAGGTGAGTATTCAGGAATGCCTTGATTGCTGCAATTGTTTTTCAACAGACAAACTCCTCCCATATTTGCCTTATTTGGAGTATCCAATCCAAACTTTTTACTGGAGCAGACAAAGCTAGTCACAGTCAATATTAGCTGAGGCCACTTAGGAACTAATATGTTACATATGACAGATATGTAGCAGGAGTAGGCTTGCGAAGCCTGCAGCTTGCACTTTCAATTCTCAGAAAGTATATTGCATATTTTTCTACTCCTATGAAACATTTTATATTAGAATCTAAACCTGTTTACGATCCCTTTAAATTAAAATCTTTGGCTGAATGGTATTACATACATTTACCATACATTGTGCAGAATTAAATTAAATATTACCATTTCAAAGTGTTGCATACCCCTTTAAAATCATTGTAGAAATGAACAATTTAGCAATGTACTGAGAATGAGTTTTTAAAAATGATTTAATGTTTTATATTTTTTTAGAAAAAAATGAACAACTATTCAATAACACATATTTTGCTTACGTAATACTTATGTATATGTTTCTCTAGTTTGACATATGTAATAATCTCCATATTGTCACCGGGTGACCATGGATCTGTTTCCTGACTACTGCATCCTCCAAATCCTATGTTACGATAAAAGGTTTTATGAATTCAATAGAGTGACTTGTATATAGTTGATTTATTACCTTTTTGCTCCTGACATTTTTAAACAGATGTCACCAGCCTTTAACCCAGTGGGATGCCTGCCTGGTAACAACAGGGGCAAGCCAAATCAGACAATTTTTATTGGTTTATAGGGTTCAGGGTATCATTTGTTTTCTTCATGCTATAATATAGACTCAGAGCAGATGTGTCTTGGTGGGGAATCAGTTGTTTTCATTTTAAACCAGAGGACAAATAATTAAAGATAGGCATTGGGGTGTAGATGATTTCATAGTATTAAGGGTGCAAAAGAAAATACATATTTTATGAAATACAAGCACATTTTTTATTTTTAGCAACTACTCATATTATTTTTTCTCATTGAAAAATTCCCATAAATATTTATAAAATATTGAGCTGTTATTGTTCAACCAAAGAAGTTTCATTTTTTAAAGGATTGTCTTTAAGTTATTATTTTTTTTTTTTAAATAGGGTATTTGAATAACATTTTACTTTTCATTAGAAGCATTTTTGCAATAAACTTAAATTTACAACAATGTTTCAGAGAAAAGTTGTCTTACATTTTTCTGGTATCTATTCTCGTATACACATGCACCCTAGCAAATTCAAATAAGCTGCATCAGACATGCGCACATGATCCAGGTGTAAATATAGATAATGTAAAAATGGTGAAATATGTTGTTTCAGCTGCATTTTACTGGAAAGGAAAAAAATAAAGTCTACCTACCTGCAAAAACAAACAAACAAAAACAAAACAAAAACTTCCGCTTTTGAAAGAGACACAACTTTAAAAATGGTGGTTTCTTGTGGCATATAGTGAAGGGGTAGATGTAACCAAGAAATTCTCTTCATTATCATGTGTAAGTGAGAGGTGAAATACTGACCTGAACTCGCCATATAATATATATGCAGTTTGAAATGTAGACAAACATCAGCAGATGATAGATGTATCATGTGAGATGTCATTTTGTTTTAGAATCCATCATAAAAACAGTTGTCTTATTTGTGTTTGTGTAAATATCATTGCACTTGTAATAAATGATGAGCCTGTATTGGCAACACTGCTGGCAAGCTCCAGGGAATTTATCATTACTTTAAACCCTAGATAAGATGCACAGAGACACCATGAACAAACAGTCTAGGTTATAAAGTTGTGTTATTACTAATTAATTGAATATGTGTTTAAGGCGGGTGAACCATTTGCTAGTTAGAGTGGGCAAGGACCATCAGGCATGTAGCAGACTACCAGGTTGCACAAAATGTTTTAAACATAGTTACGTAGATTGAAATATATTGTGGGGAAGGTTTTAGGCATTTTTGTGCCTGTTGACCAGATAACTTTAGTTATAAATGATTAATACAGTATGAGAAGGTTCAAGTTAAGCCAACAGTAGAGGTCCAATCTTTTTAAAGAAAATTGTATTTGGAAATCTTCTCAATGCAGTGGAGATTTCCAACCTATTATTTTTCTGTGAAGACTAGACATGTGCACCATGACTTCAATATTCAGGTGCTGAGGCTATTTCTGATGACACTAGAGATAATCTTTTTAAAGAACATATAGTTGAGAAGGAAGATATTTTCTGTCAAACAATAGAGTTTAAATATGTCTTTCTCTATACTATTTTTACAGAAACATTCAACTAATCTGCAATCCCTTGATAACATGGTTAAATCCTCTATTTTTGTTGTGCAGCAATTCTTCTAGGATTTCTGAATACATTTTCTAAACTTCTGTGCCAATTTTTTTTTTTTCCCCTAGAAGGCGTTTTGAAGTTAAATGTTATTACCAGAACGCATGTACCCAAATGCTTTCTGGCATTGTTTCAGCTATTTATTTAACAAGGATAAAGAATCACTGGGCCAAGACCTATTTGCCAGATCCCCAGGGGAGGAGTTATTAATGTTAAGTTCCTATGGAAGACTTAAAAAAGAGACTGGCAGAGAAAGCCTGCCCTTGTTTAATCAATCCCTTAGAGAATCCAGATACTGAATTGAGTTTTCAAGTCACATTCTTAAATATTAACATAAACAAGCAGAATATTTTAACTATACAGTCTAGTTTATTTAATAACTACATTATTGAAAATAATGCTGAATTTCATGTTTTTTAATTAGAAGTAATAGTATATTTTACTGTACATTTTGCTGTGATACATGCAATACAACGTTCCTGTTATACAGTATATATGGGAATATTTATACCTAGGCATACATGCCTAATACAGCAATTTTGTTGGGGATAGAAAATAATGATCCGTTGGACAGGCCACTGCATATGTCTATATACACCTTCCATATGCCTTAGGGAGAGCATTCCTTTATATGTTTCTTCATACATACTCTTATGTGCCCAGAAAATGGATATGTGACCAGAAAATAAATTCTATATAAACAAATATATTCATTACCTAAAAAATCCCAAAATAAGGAATGAATAGGAAAAACGATTAGAAATTAGGTTACTCAAGAAATTGATTAACTAATTTTTAAGATCACAGCATGAAAATTCCTATGCATTTACTTCTTAACACTAGGCCAAACTATATCAGTGGCAAAAGCCAATCAATAAATAAATTATATAATATGCAGGGATACATATTTTTGCACTGCTAGTGAGCAGATTTTATTCTTTATAAATTTGTCACTTAGCATCATAAAGGTGACAAGTTTTCACTTAGCAGCTCGTTGTTTTAGTAAATTTGGAGAAAATGACCATGAATATAATTTATTTTATTAAAAAGTCCCTCACAGTTTTTACAACATTATATATGTGCACAACTGCCTAACTTGAAATATCATTGCAGGATCAAAATATGTTGCAATACCAATAAAACTTTAGTATTTTGGTCCTGCTTATACTCTCTGGCATATAAATATATTCTTAATCTCTTCAATTCCAAAGGTACAATGTAATGCACATGACTTAAGTAAGCAATATTCTGTGGAAATAGAGAAATGATAGAACGGGAGCAGCATGGCTTTCAATTTGTTTACGGAGTCACTTTATTCATTCCAATATATGATTTGAAGTATAATGCTCATTTATCAAAGAGGCAGACAACTGGCTGAGAAATAAAAGAAGGATAGTAAACTATGATAGAGCTGATGTGAATATTGTGAGGAAAGAAAGATAGAAAACAAACAAAGAACTCCCAATGTATTTGGAAGATTCCCATTTACACTGTCTTCTGTTATCTCAGCTTTAGATGAGGACTAATGCATACAATTGCTAAACTGGTTTTCCTGGAATTGCCAAGAAAGCTGCCATTAAATGATAAAGTGATAATGAAAAAAAGGATCAGCTGGAGAAAGAATGATGTTTGTCAATAACAGGTTTCTAGGCCATTTTCTTTTTTATTTCGTACATCGCCTAATATACTGCTTACCTCACTCTATGAATTGAGAGTTTAGTTTTGTATGGCTGAATTCTGCTCTCAAAACACAACTTACTGATGTTAAACAAGACCAAATAACTGAAGATTTGTTTTAATGACTGATCTTTTCATTTATATTTATTATACATTGTTAATTAAGCTTCTCTTCATTGACATTTTATACATGGTAAAGGGTCATTAGGTTAAAAATGTAAATCTGGAACTGTAAGCTATTTGGAGCTTTTGTATTTGTTTTGTTTGGTTTGATTTGCATATCTGTATTTCTTTCTTTTTTTGTTTACCATGAGTTAGACATTTCTGAGCTAGAGTAAAAGAGGCTTATGAAGTTGCAGAGGGACTTTGTTGTGAAAAGCATGATCACAATCAAAATCCTTTTCGAGCATTTTGTTAGAGGGTGTTCTTGCCATTAAAATATATATATATATACTGTATATTATTTTTTTTTTATATATATACACACATATATATATATATATATATATATATATATATATATATATATATTTAAGCATGCAACGGTTGGCACACTATGAATAAATAAGAAGCACACAGCTTCCGGGGTGCTCAGTGCAAGTAACATACACAATTGATAAATTATAGGCAAAGGCACTCACTGTTTGAACAAAGATGTCAATTTAATAACATGACATTTCGGGGTGGTGCTCCTTCATCAGACAGACATAACAAACAGATCGTGACTTACCCCTTAAGTACCCCACCACCAATTATGACATAACGAATCTGGCCGTTTCAATGGTGTCCTCCCTGCACTACTGCACATGTGCGGGACTGACTACTGAAAAACCTAATGGCCAAAAATAAAACTCAAACCAGAAAATGGCCGGATAATATCGGTCACATGGCTTAGCAACTAAACCAGTAACCACAACAATTTGATACATGCGATAACGAAATGACAGCCATCGATCCTACTATATACTAAATGTGACAAACTGTAGCCAATCGCTACATACTCAGGAGTCATGTTCAAAACAAACATATACATATACACCGTCCAATCAAGTAGCAGTCTGGATCATGGATCTCAAGCTGAAGGGTAGTAGAT
>CAJPDP010109656.1:0-10661 GCA_905336975.1 Bombina variegata variegata | reverse complement strand
ACACAATCACTCTCATACAACACACAAACACCACACACACACTCTCATACAACACACAAACACCACACACACACTCTCATACAACACACAAACACCACCTACACACTCTCATACAACACACAAACACCACCTACACACTCTCATACACCACACACACACATTCTCATACAACACACAAACACCACACACACACATTCTCATACAACACACAAACACCACACACACACTCTCATACAACACATGCACACTACACACACTCTCTCATACAACACAGACACCCACTACACACACATTTCCACAACACACAAACACACAAGTCGTGACCCAGAAAACATAGTGTTGCGACCCAGTAATGGGTCCCGAACCATATGTTGAAGAACCCTGGTTTAAAGGACCATTAAATACAGTATAATTTCATAATCAACAAATTCATAATAGAAGACAATGCAAAAGAACTTTAAAATTAGAAGATTTAATGCATACATACGTATATAAAGTGAAATCTTGCACATGCTTTGTAGGAGCTGGTGCCACAGAAAGTGTGCATATAAAATGATTGTGCACATTTTGATAATGGTAGTGAATTAGAAAGGTGTTTGCAATTGTGTGCTGTATAAGAATCATGAAAGTTTAATTTTGAATTCAGTCTTCCTTTAAGTTAAACAGACATAATAGAATTAGAATAAAATTAGGTTGATCTTGCTGTAGTGCATTTCCTGAGATAACTGCATTTCTGGGGTTGAGTTTTAATGCCCCTTATACCCCTCTGGCCCCACTCTTCTTAAGTATCCCCCCATGGGGTGAATGTAAAGACACAGGGCACTGTATTTTTTTATCTCTACAGGGAACAAATCATATTGAATCTACCCCTTTATAGTCATATTGCCCTTTTGGTGCGGTTTCTTACTACAGATGCAGATGTATTTTGGATTTTATTGTCTTTTATAACTCATGCCTGTAACTGTCCTTGTTTCCTTTTTAGCTACTACCAGGCTGCTGCCCGGACGCCTCTGGTCCCCCCCCCATCTCGCACCACCTTTCCTTGGGAATACACCTGTACCTTTCAATAACCGTAAGTCAAAATGTGTCTCTCACACTTTACACTCCTATACTTCACACAGATTTGGTTTATTCCCCTGGGAACGTGTTCCATAGCCCTTTGAGTTTTTTACATGGCTCTTCCTTTTAGGATTGTTTCTTGGAATGTAGGGGGCATTACGTCCCCTGCAAAGAGAAGTATTATTCTTCATCATCTAAACTCACTACACGCTGACATAGCCCTGCTCCAGGAGACTAAATTGACAGTAGAGGAACATGAGAAGCTAAAAACTTGCTGGGTAGGTCACATCATATCCTCCCCTACAGAGGGCAGGAAGAGGGGAGTTGCCATTTTAGTTCGAAAGGGCTTTGCAGCTTCTTTCTCCCAACTAGAGATAGACCGGAGGGGTAGATTTATTGTTGCTCAGCTTCAGGTTGACACTCTCACCTACACCTTATGCAATGGCCCTAATACATATGACTCCTCCTTCTGGACAAACTTATTAGCAGTCTTGGCCACATACAACGCTCCTATAATCATGGGGGGCGTCTTTAACCTAGCCCAGGCTCTTCCGTTGGATAGATTTAAAGACCCTGTGGTCTCAAACACTTCAAAGAAGCACATAGTCAGATATAAGCATGAGGTAACCTTGATTGGCTCCTTTAAGACCACTTTGAATTTATTGGATGTGTGGAGGGCAAGAACCCCGGATGGGAGAGACTTCACTTGTCTCTCAAAATCACACCACACTATGTCTCGCATTGATTATTTCCTAACTTCCTCGACTATAACTCCACAAATTTACTCCACAGATATCAGGCAGATCACTATCTCGGATCATGCCCCGATTATTATGGTCATACAGCCGCAACCTCCTAAACCTCCAAACAGAAGTTGAAGATTCCCCTCCCACCTCTATAATAATATTGACTTTCGTAGACACCTCAAATCCTCTTGGATGCATTATGCCTCAGATAATGCTTCCCACTCCAGCACTCAAGACTTATTCTGGCATGCCTCGAAGGCGGTGATGAAAGGCTACATCACCTCATTTACAGCACACTACAATACAACTCTTAAAAAGGTTGACAGAGATCTTCTCTCCCATCTCACAAATGCTTACAATAAATACTTACTTAACCCCACGCCCACGTCCAGAAAGGCCTATTACGATCTCAAGCACACGAGATACATTCCTAGTTCAACAAGACCATAACTTTAATATTCATAGAAAGGGCAGATACTATAGGCATGGCAACAAAGTCGGTAAACTGCTAGCGAAATTAGTTATGTTTTATAGTCCTAGGTCCCATATTTTAGCCGTTAAATCCAGAGATCATTTACTCACTGATTCTAAGGAAATAATGACTGAATTCGTAGATTACTACACTTCTTTGTACTCCAAGCAAATAATTCACTCAGAGGCAAAACAACGCTTCTGGGGTACAGTGCAGCTGCCCACCCTAACTGATGAGCAGACCTCTATCCTTAATTCGCCTATACAACCTAAGGAAGTGCTGAAGGTCATACGTCAGAGTAAGTTAGGAAAGGCTGCAGGCCCTGATGGTTTGCCTGCAGAATACTTTAAATTGCTGGATGAGGAATTTGCTCCAGTTCTGTCTTCTCTATACTCTGCTTACTTAGCGGGTACTGAACAAATGGATGGCAGGTTCTCTGAGGCCAATATCTGCCTCCTACTTAAACCTGATAGAGATCCCACCCAAACATCTTCATACCGCCCCATTTCATTGCTGAATGGGGATTACAAATTATTAACGAAAATTTTGGCGGACAGATTGGCGTGTGTACTGCCTTCCATAGTCCATACAGATCAAACCAGTTTTGTGAAAGGCAGATCCTCGGTAGTTAATATAAGAAAAACTCTCTGTATCACCGCCCACTATTGGTATAATGCTCATTCGCAATCGCCCTCTCCACTACCCCATGCTTGTCTTTTGGCGCTTGACGCCGAATAGGCATTTGATAGGATCGAATGGGATCACTTACATACTTCACTATCACATTTTGGCATTACTGGAAACTTCTCTAATTTCCTACAGCGGCTGTACTCTACCACTAGAGCTTCTCTCATAATTAATGGTGAGCTTTCCTCCTCTTTTAATTTACAGAGAGGTACAAGGCAGGGGTGTCCTCTCTCGCCCCTGCTTTTTGATTTGGCCATAGAGCCACTAGCATCCTATATAAGACAACATTGTGCAGGCCTGGATATTTGTGGACAAACACAGCATCTGTCCCTATACGCGGATGACCTGTTGCTGTTTATAGGAGACCCTGCTATTAATTTATACCCTCTCCTGGATATTATCAATAGCTTTGGCACGTTCTCGGGTTACAAGATTAACATTGACAAGTTCGAGGTCACATGGCTGCAGAATTCTGGCAAAATGACTCTTGATGACATAGGCCTCAAAACCACAGAAGGTTGCTTCAAATATTTGGGTATATTGATTCATGTTAATCCTCATAAATTATATTCCCTGAACATCAGTGGAATCATTGGCAATATTAAGCATATGCTAACAGGTTGGATGAGGCTTCCCCTGACTCTTTCTGGTAGGGTACAATTGTTCAAGATGGTCGCTTTGCCGAAGCTTCTTTATCCTCTGCAGATGTTACCCCTTCTTCTAACCCATCAAGATGCTAGCTCCTTGCAGACTTTCATCGGGAACTTTATATGGCAGGGTAAAAAGCACAGAATAGGCAAACCCCGCTTGTCAATGCCACCGGGTAGGGGTGGGCTTCGCCTTCCAAATGTCCTATGGTATAACTGGGCTGCCTTGTCCAGATTTGTGCTAGACTGGGTGGTAGGAAAGGACTCCTACACTATTCCTGACTTAGAGTCCACACTTATTAAACCAGTACATTTAGCTTTCCTGCCCCATACAGATCTCAGATCTTTATCTCCCTCTATCCAGAGTCATATACTGTTTAGGGACCCTTTGAGAGTCTGGGCTAGGATTTGTAGACTGTGGGGACTAAGACAATCGGCAAGTAGATACCTCCCAATGCAGGGTAACTTAAATTTTCTCCCTGGGTACACGACAAAGATTTTTCAAACATGGCAGCAATTACAACTTACCAGACTTCACCAACTTCTTCACCCTCTTTCCTTTGAAATAGTATCCTTCCACGAATTACAGACTCGCTATGGTCTCCCATTCATTCATAGGTATGCATATTTTCAATGTAGACATATTTTTAAATTGATTTCAGAGGGTCCGCTATCTAGGAAAACATCTAATTTAGATAAATTATGTGCTTTGGCAAAACTAGGTTCCTACAGACTTTCACACACATATGACCTTCTGCTTCGCCATTTCGAAGACTCCGCTTTAAGTGAAATTTCATCGAAGTGGTCCCACTTTGAGGGCCTAGAGGTAGACACCGCTTTGATTGCTGCGAGTTTTGAAAAGGCAAATTCCTGCACTGTTTCTGCGAGCCTAAGAGAATTGCACATGAAATTTTTGCATCAAGCCTATATTACCCCTAGCATGCGTGCTAAGTGGGTTCAGGGGGCTAAGAATATTTGTAATAAATGTAGTCGTGACTCTCCTGATTGGGTTCACTTGTTGTGGGATTGCCCTAAGGTACAGAGGTTCTGGCAAAAGATTTCATATTGGTTGTCTAAATTGACCAAACAAAGGATACCCCTCACAGCACACCATGTGATTTTCCTAGTCCCCAAAGACATGACGTTCACGGATGACATTTTTATCACGACAGTCCTCATGCTAGCTAGACAGATTATTTTAGGGGAATGGGTGGCCAACCGCTCCTTGCCATTTCAGCAATTACTAAAAAAAATACATACCCAGATGTTAATTGAACAAGCAGACACGAAGGGAGACCCTGAAAAGAGAATAAAGCGATTCCTCCTTAAATGGGAGGTTTACCTGTTGTATTTGCCTGATAGGGTAAGGGATAGAGTTATTTTGCCTTTTAAAAACAGCTTATATGTTTTAAATGAAAAGCTTAAAGGTAACTGGTGCATATCCTCAGATCAGGCCCTTCAATGATCTCTTCTATAATTGTGACTAAAATACAGATATAATCTGGGGCCCCTTGTGACCCCCCCTTTTGATTCTTGTAGTTCCCCTTTATGCGACTTATGTGGGGGAATCCGGAGGTGTTCTGGGTAAGTACTGTTTTGGTTTTGGTAAATGTGTTTTAGTTGATATGTTGTTTTATTTTCTTTTTTTGCTTTGTTTTTGTAAAAAAAAAAAAAAAAAAAAAAAAAGGAACCATTTGCATGCACGTATATTTCATTACTACTTATCGCTGTGTACTACAGCCTTTTACAGTTTCACATCTATGTAACTGACTATGACAAAACATTTGTACTACTGTGACTGTTCGTTTTGTGCATGTCTTGGATCCTTTTATAAATAAAGTTTTCAACAAAAAAAAAAATTAGGTTGATCACAATCCTTAAAAAAAGTTATCAAATGATTGTGATTGACCCTTAGTATGGAATGCCTGAGCAGGCAGGACATCGCTGGTGAGCCAATCAGAAGTGGCATATATACATAAGCACCAACATATCACAGTTATGTCCTGCTTGTAAATTGTACTGGAGCACATCTGGTGCATTATATTATCACATGGTCAGAAACAAGTATTTATAATAATATGCTATAGTTACAGTTTCAAAAGTATTTTACAATGTAAACACTGTTTTCCATACAATACTAGCAAGACACACTTATTTCCAATTTATTTATCTATTTTTCAAGTTTAAATATTTGTAATATGAATGTTTCTCAGAATTTAATATATAAACAAAATGCATACCCATAATTATATTTATAAACCTGGACATTATTTATTTTTATTATTTTCAGGAAACACATCAATACAATATCGAACAGAACACTGGGAATTTTACATAAACCCCAATCAAAAGATAATATCATATAACAATATATGGAACAGTAATGTCCCAGTATTTGTGTTCAGGAAGTCTTTTGCATTAGTACCTCTCTTTAGTCGCATGTTTGTTCAATTTTGCATCTCAGGAGAGCTTAGAGAGTTTTGTGTTTCTATTATTTAATATATTTTATTTCATATAGTGGCACAAGTCAATTTAGCTTTTCATGCCGGTTAACTGCTTCTTATAACAGTACAGCTTTAAAGGGACAGTCTACACAAAAATTGTAATTGTTTAAAAAGATAGATAATGCCTTTACTACCCATTCCCCAGCTTTGCACAAACAACATTGTTAGATTAATATATTTTGTAACATTTAAACCTCTAAATGTCTGCCTGTTTCTAAGCCCCTACAGCCAGCCTCATATCACATCCTTTTGTATTTGCTTTTCACAACAGGAGACTGTGAGTTCATGTTTGCCATATAGATAACAATGTGTTTGCGCCCGGGGAGTTATTTAAGAGTTAGCATAAAATATGGCAGATATACTTTAAAGATGTCTAAAAAAATAACTATATTATATAGAATTTCAATACTATTATCAAATTTTTTTGTAAAAGAGAGTTAATTCATTATTTTCAACAATATACAGAAGACCGTATCATCCAATCTGCAATGTTATTAATATGTGCCATTTTTAAAGTGTGAAACAGTTCTGTTAACAGTAATACAACAGGTATAACATTTTGTCTCAAAAGGGCAAAAACTGAAAGCTTTTTTTAGAAAGGATTTTTCTAATAGGAAAAATAGGAAATCAACAAAGGAAAATATTGTAACAATGTGAAAGACAGCTGTGTGGGAGCTGTAAATTTGCTGAAGCGAGGACAAGTTTAGTTTATCAAGTATAGGCAAAAGTTTCAAAATCAAACATCATATAATTAAAATATACTTTTATACCTGTAAAAGTAGACTGTATAATATGTGTATGTAATAATACAACCTTTACCATTTTTGTATACATTATTTAAACAGCCTTACTTGATAACAAAATCATTTCTATTAAAACATAAAAAGTGGGATGCATTTCTATAAACACTATATGGCCAAAAGTATGTGGAAAGGACAAATTATTGAGTTCAGATGTTTCGGCCACACCCACTGCTAACAGGTGAATACAATCCAGCACATAGTCATGAAATCTCTATAAACAAACACTGGCAGTACAATAGGCCATACTAAAGAGCTCAGTGACTTTAAAAGTGTCATTGTCATAGGATGCCACCTTTGCCACAAGCCAGGTCCTTTAATTTCTGCCCTACTAGATTTGCTCTGGTCAACTGTAAATGCTATTATTGTGACGTGAAACCATCTAGAAGCAACAACTACCCAGACACAAATTTGGAGACCACACAACCTCACAGAGTGAGGCAGAAGAGTGCTGAAGTAAGTAGCAAGTAAACATTGCTTATTATCTGTTGCATTACTCTCTACAAAGTTCCAAACTGTTTCTGGAAGCAACATCAGGACAAGAACTGTGTATCAGGAGCTTCATGAAATGGATTTTAATTTTTTTTTTAAAACAAGCTTTATTCACAAAGAAAATATGATAAACATTCAAGCCAGATTTGTATCAGAAGCAATAATAATACAGACAATTTTTCTGTACATTAGTAAAGAAAGCTTAAAACATTTTTCGCCAGCTTCAGGGTATATCATAGATCATATAGTCCAAAGGAAGAATAAGAGAAAAGCAACCCTTCTGCATAGTCTAAAGCTTGCAGTATTTCTATTAAACAAAATCAAATAACAAACCAATAATCACAAACAAAAAGAAAAACATGTTATGAAACTCGTATGCTTATAATAACACTTTACAATATGAAGATTGCAGTATGGGAAACAATCTAAGTCATAGGTCGTCATATATATCGGTCAAAATGAAGCACACTCTTGGGCTCAGTCCAGTGATCCATGTACCCCCCAGAACTAGACCCTTAATGAGAGATTATGATAGTGTTGTTTATTTATTAAGTGGCCGCCTCAACCCTGTGAATGTAGGTTTCCCAAAATAAGGACATTGCACAATAAAAATCAAGTCTGTTGGTTTGTATGTAATGGTATTTCTCCAGGGATAAGAGGAAAGAGACATTCTGTGACCAGTCCTTTATAGTCGGGATAGCCCTCTGTTTCCATAGCCTCGGGACTAATTGCTTTGCACTACTAAGCATGATGTATAGTAATTTAGATTCATATTTGCATTTGAGTCGCGGTGGTTTGTTAAATAGTAATGCCAAAGGATCATAAGGGATCTCATGTGCAAGGGCTTTCTGGATCTCAGTATGTATACCCTTCCAAAAGGGTTGAAGAATAGGGCAGTCCCACCATATGTGGTATAGTGAGCCTACTTGTTCGCAGCCCCTCCAGCACCGTGGGTCAGAAAGTCTGTGAATCTTGGCTAACCTGCTTGGGTGTAAATACCATCTACATAATAATTTCATATTTGTCTCTGTAATGCTCATGGAGGATGGTGCTTTCCCCATATGCTGGAAAATGGAGTCCCACGTCCCAGGGGAGACACAGAAACCCAATTCTGATTCCCAGACTCGGGTGTATGATGGGAGATTTCTAGAATGTATTGTTGTTAAAATTTTATATGTCATCGAGAGGGCACCTTTTGTCGACTGTGTGGACCAGGAAAGCGTTTCAAAAGGGCTTAGACTCCTAACTATATTGGGTCTGTCCGTGTGGTGCGAGATAAAATGTGACACCTGGAGATATTCAAACCATTTATTGAAGTATGGGATATTTCTCTCCACTAAAGAAGCTTTGGGCAAGATACTGCCCCCCTCCAGCATAGAAAAGCACGGTAACCCTGCTGCAATGCCGTATGTCCCGTCCGCCCACATCTGCTGGTAAGGAGGGAAGCCTATATTGTGAAAAAAAGGGGTTAATGGGGAGGGTATTGTGGATACACTCTTTAGAGATCTAGTAAGACGATCCCATATTAAAAATGTATCTGTTATAGGAGTTGTGGGAAATACCAATGCATTCCTATCGTGCTTATGCAGCTAACATTGCGCTCCCAGACTTTTTAAGCCAGCTAGGTCATGCTCAAGTTTCACCCATTCTTTATCTTGCGCATTTTTACACCAATCTATTACCCTATTGAGAAAGGCCGCTTGCTGATAGAACAGAAGGTTAGGTACTCCAAGTCCTACTTTGTCACGGGGTCTATAAAGTGTGGCTTTTGCTATCCTGGGATGTTTATGTGCCCATATAAAAGCATTAACTAATGTTTGTGCCGAGCTGATATAATGCTGGGGGAGATGGATAGGAACAGTCTGAAACAAATATAAGAAACGAGGCAAAATACTCATCTTGAATGCTTGCGCTCTACCGAGCCAAGATAGGCATTTGTTCTGCCAGCCCTTCAGTTCTGTTTTGACAGATTCTAGTAAGGTCTGGTAATTCAATTGATAAAGGGAGCTTCTTGTGCTTGGGATTTGAATCCCTAAATATTTAATGGAGGTGTGTTTTTGCCTAAACTGGTATTGCTCTGTGATGTGGTTGGTCGTTTGATCTAATAGCCCCACGCTTAAGAATTCTGACTTCGACATGTTGATTTTGAAATTGGTTAGGGAGCTATATATCTCTATTACGGGTATTAGGGAAGAAAGTGATTGTAAAGGTGAGGTTAGTGTAACCTGCATACATCGTTGTTTTATATTGAGTATCGCCTACTTGGATCAACTTTATTCCCGGATGGTTCCTAACGTTGGCTGCTAAAACCTCCATCGCCAGAACGAACAATAAAGGGGAGAGAGGGCAGCCCTGTCTAGTGCCATTAAGGATGGGGAAGGGGTCTGAAATAGAGTCATTTCATTTAATGCAGGCTTTCGGGGTATGGTATAAAGCAAAAATTTTTCCTATGAGTTTTTCCCCTATTCCAAATCGTGCTAATGTGAGTTTTAAAAATGGCCAATCTAGTCTATCAAACTCTTTTCGGCATCGATGGCCAGGAAGATAGAGGGAATCGTGTAAGTTTGGGCATATTCGAGTAAATTTAGAATCTTGGTAGTGTTATCTCTAGCCTCTCTGTGAGGCACGAAACCCACTTGATTTAGGTGAATTAATTGGGGCAGCAGTTTGTAGATTCTTAAGGCAATGAGTTTTGCATACAATTTGATATCTACATTTAATAGCGAGATAGGGCGGAAGTTAGCAGGAGAGTTGGTAGATTTGCCTGGCTTAGGGATTACTGTAATGTGGGCCTCTAGCATGGAGGAGAGGAAGGGGTGTTCCTGGTCCACTGTATTAAATAATGTACTTAGGTAAGGGAGTAGGAAGGGTGCAAATTTTTTATAGTAGGAAGCCGTGAACCCATCAGGTCCTGGGCTCTTTCCCGCTGGTAATTGTTTAAGGGCTGTCACGATCTCTACAGCTGAAAAAGGTGTCTCTAGGTCGGCTGCCTGAGCCTCTGTTAATTGAGGAAGGGGAGTGTCTGCTAGATATGCCTTTATGGAGTTTTCCCTACCATCCGAGGAATTGGGCTTCGGAAGATTATAAAGTTTAGAATAGAATGTTAGGAACTGAGAAAGTATTTCCGGGGTCATATTGACCGTCTTATTTGTTGGTGTTTTAAGTTCATGCACAAAGGTTTTTAGTTTTTTGAGTTTTAGGGAGCGTGCAAGGAGTTTTCCCGCTCTGTTGCTCTCAAAATAAAATTTTTGCTT